>JAOBRC010297795.1:0-13492 GCA_027575255.1 Scolionema suvaense
GCGCATGCGCATTACATTTTCCTGTCCGTTCCGTTCCTGTCCGCGGAATATTTTCTTCGAGTGGAAATCCGCCTTAATAGAGCAACCCCCCAAGACGTTCTTTGTGACTCACTGTCACACAGACAATATCAAATCAATAACAGCTCTGTCTCTCGCAAGCAGCTCAGGCTCGCACACTCCTCTATAAAATGAGACCTAATTCGATAAACTCAAATCTACGAGAAACCATTTCAAACATCAATATATACATTTTCCACTCCTTATCCGTAACTCCGACTTAATGTATTCATATCTATGAATATCCGATGTCATTTCCGAATGACTCTCTGTTTCTCCGTTTTACTCCAGTCTGTAGTCTAGTCTCCGTTTTCTAGTCTCCAATTTTGTCTCCAATGCACTGTAGAAACTCTCCGATATATATTCATGGGTAATATACGTCATGGAAATTCCGAAGACGGGGGCAATAGAACTGCTTTACCAACAGCCAGGTTCCTTTACATTTCATGTCATGTCTTCCTAATACTTTAATATCTCTTTTATGTAGCAAAATGGTAGAAGATTTGTATGCTGGAATGCCTTTCTTCGCTTTCTTGGTTGTAATAGGCAGTTGCTTATGATTGAGTTTACACTGGGTAGAGTTGCACTTGCGAAGTAGAGAGAAGATGATGACAAGATTAAAGATTTTTGTCTAGCAGTTATTTTCTGGAATAGTATTAGACTAATGTAGTCCTGTTCTTAGCAAGAGCCACAACACACGAGTCAATTAAACAGACTGGCAAACTGAGAATGGGACTAGTACTGTATGGTAGCAAGTCAAAGTGTTCCCGATAAGCATCATACAAATCTCTCATACAACTAGCCAGAATTCTGACTGGCAACTTGTATAGGCACTATGCAGGTAGTAGTTTGCTGCTCGGTATTTAGAGATCGCAAGCGTTGTTCTTAATATCGTCTGAGTGTGCTGAAGGTGAGTCCTGAGAGGGTTTTATTAGGAACTACTTCTAGTCTAGAATAGTATGAAATCACAGCACATAGGCTTTATTTCTTATAAAGTCTGTTCTGTTTTTCAAGTGGTCGCAATTTCCAGGGCATTTGCAGTTGTACTTTGCACACTGCAATGGGGTCACTTTGACTCGCTTGTGTAGCATATGTATTGCAGAATACATTTCTAGAGTTTGAATGGAAGGCAGTGTATGCAGATACTACTGCTTGGTTTTTGAGGGTTGCACACTGTCTTTTTCATTGTTCAGTGCCCAGCTTTAATTTTTTGTCCAATCAGATTGAAACTGGAAGAGTATCCTGTCACAAAAATGATTGAATGTACGCCATCTTGTTTTGGTGAGTTGCTGACGAAATCCATTAAACGAAGTGATAAAGACCGAAACCATGCGGATTATCACATTTTCTACAATTTCACCCACATTGCCACCATGCTGACTGTGCCATACTATTTCCCTCCTGCCGAAATGGTGAAATATAAACAAGATGATCTACTCTGCCACCCACTGACACGAAAATTTGTTTCAGAGAAGTGGTCAAGATTGATGTGGTGGTTCTACATTCCCAACATGTTACTCTACATGATATTTTTGACTCTGCTTACATCATTACTGGTGCATGCTAAAGATGCTGAAGCCAGGTGAGTAAACGGTGGTTGCAGTTTTCTTCCTTGGACATTTAGGGTTCTTGAGTGGGACCTCATTTACAGTTAAGATATATATGCTTATGAGTGTATTTTTGTCTTTTTTAGTCAATAACCGAGCATTGTTCTGATGCACGTATCTCTTCAGAGAATAATAACGCTAATAAATATATGGTATAAGGTTAGATATACATGCTTTGGGCAGGGCTGAACCCTCAGGAACAGGTGGTTGCCACGCCCATTTACCCCCCTCTGCAACAAAAATTAGATTAGATGTTGTCTGAGGAAATTTTGATAACACGTGTGAAGTTTCAGAACCAACAGATATTTGGATCAGGAATTACAGTAACTTTTTCACGAGGGGGTGAGGGCGGTACCACCTAACCCCCTCCCCTGTACCGACGGACGGTTAAAAACTATGGAATCTGGAATGAGGAATTAGAACTGCAACCAACTACTGTACTGAAGTAGCAGTAAAGGAAATGTCCAAGTCTTTTCTTCAAGTTCAAAAACTTTTATAGATGTTTGAACTTTTATGGAGGATAAGGGATCACTTGTGTTGCAAGAAGTGTATTAGGTTTAAAGACTAGGTATGCAAAATCCTAGCTACACACTTCAACATGGCATGGTCGCCAGAAGTGAAACTTTGCTTCTTTTGTGGTACAATATTACAACATACCCTACAAAAATGTATTTTTGCCTGCCATCCCGCGTTTCGGCAACTTGCTCAGGAGAACTTGTGAAGCATACACTTTTTTAGAAACACTTACCAAAATAAACAATTGCTTCGAAGACTGATAAATTGTTTTACAGTTTCGGAAGAATTTGCTTGGACAAAAATCTGGCACAGATCTTTTACAAAGGTACCTACATTCTTATTTTATAAGAACAATTTTATAAGAATGCGAGCCTCAAATTGCCTAAAAATTAAGAACCATTTAAAAAGTAACCCTGGCTGAGCTTCGTCTCGTAAGTTAAGAATAGCGACACTGTTTTACATTCAAGATGATCAAGCTTTGTGTTAAAGTTATGTGACGTTATGAGGATGAGTTCAAATGTTAAAGTTGAACTCAACAAATTAAGAACAATTGAAGATGAAAACTGGAAAAAAGTTGCGTACTATGAGTCTCAGTTGAAATTTTCTGGTCTTTATCAAAAGAGTTTAGAGCTTTCTTGTGCTTAGTGTGATGCATATAACATGATAGTTAAGGATACTGCAAGGGCTCAGTTAGAGCTTCATTCAAGAGCTTCTAATTTGATTCGGAAACATTTTCAAGAAATCTTTTGGATGCTCAATGATTCAATGGAAGGCACCTGCTTCATTTTCTGCTGGTTTTGAGATAAATTGCCACCTGCTACTTTGAAACAAAGGGAGTATTTGAAAACTCGGTCATTGGGCTTTGTAGAGCCCGAAGTTCCCGTTTGATCAATATTTGTTCACCGAATCAACTTTAGATGAAACCTACATGCTGTACCTCCAAAACTGTGTCAGCATTTTTCGAGATATTTTTCCAACGAAAGGTTCAGGCTCTGCATTTGAAAATCGCAAAAATTTTCCTATGAAATCACAGGGTTTCAACTTAAATCGGTCATAATTTCTGATCAAGTCAAAAGCAAGAAAAATGCCGACACTGTTTTGTAGAGTCGGTTGAGATCTTCCTCATTTCTGTTTACAGCTGTACATAACAGGTGGCTTCTTAGTTGGCTCTTTTTTCGAAGGTTGCCACCTGATGAGATTAACACAAAAATTTGAAAAGCTTTTAAAACATCTGTATAGCTTGACTTAAGATTATCAATTGTTATGACTTACGAGGGTTTGCAGTATCCTTAAAATGTGCGCGATCAATACATGCCCCTGAGCCTCAGTAAGCCATTGTTAAACAGTTTTTAATGGTGATATATTGAAGGTCGTAAACAATTTTCGATGTAAGTGAGCAGATGAATACACCTTTCTCCAGTCTCAGCTTGGTTCAGTAAAAAAGCATGATCTTAGAGGTCTGGGCAGTAGCCAAAACGTTTTGGGAAGTAAACATATATTCTTTCTCCTTGAACTGCATGCCTTCAATCGTCACTTTCTGTTCAACTCCGAGAATGCTGGCCAATCTTCTTCAGTTTTTTGTACTCGGAACGTTCATGCTTGTAGCTAATTGTAGGCTTTGAACCAGAAGATATTTCAATATTGACTCCCTAAAAGTCCGAATTTCCGAAAAGTTCATGGCTTCACGCCCTTGTGAAGTACAACGCGTGTAATAAAGCGGTGTATGAAGTCTAAGGGGAGCCCTTGAGTAAGCATCGCCTGCCTCCTGCAAGACACCAGCCAAGTCCTGAGACACTGTCTGTCCACATATGCCAGGCCAAAACGCATAATCAAAGAGGTTGCCTCAAGTCGTATCGTTGTTACCTAGCGTAGCCTACGAACACAGAGCCCAGTGCTTAGAACAGTACTTAGAAAGGGTATGTAGAGGTCACGAGACAACACCATGAAGGGGACCAGGGGCATCAAAGATTCAGATCGAGAGCACAGAAAAGAATTAATGCCTGGCTCGTATCATCAAACTTTTCGGCGCAACTCAATCCTTCTCTATGCACCACCAGCACACTAGCCAAGGTCATGTGTCAACCTCTGGCAGGCTACAGCAATCGTCTTACTTGACGTTTTCCACGCTCTGAAGTCCTCTTGGTGCAAAAGGCAAAACCCTGGATTCAAAACTTGGAGTCGTTTACGCCACATCTTGATAATACAATAAGTTGAAGGGTTTTCCTAGGTCCCACTCAACTGAGGCCAAAAAATCGAAGGTAAATTCATATACAGATAAGTCTGATCCTTCTGCTATAAATGCAAGGCCATTGCCCATCGTTTTCGCATATGAACGCATATTTCATTAAGAGTATTGGCTGAAAATATACGAAACATCTATGCCTCACCGTAATTCTTTGAAGTCTTAATGCTGCTACTCTTCAACTTCACTGTGCATCCTTTGTCATGTACCTCTGGCTAGAAACATCTTATACATTTAGTAAGAATAGCAGGTTTGATCAGATCGGTTACATAAGCGTTATACATTTCTGAACAATTGTATTGTCTATTACAATTAACGTCTGCCGTTCTTAGTCGGGCAAGCGTGTTTGTGATTTGGATGAGATAGAGGATAGTTGGTTTCTAGGAAGGAAATTGGTAAATCATGCGTTCCGTTAAGGCTTCGTAAACATTGTTTTGGTAGGCAGCAGTAGACTGGCTAGTAGGAATGTTCGCTTCGATGTTTTGGAGATTGATACATATCGATTTGTGCATACCTGTAGTTACCGGTCGCAGTTTTGCCACTGCGTACCTTAAGTAGGATTGATTAATTGTTTACCTCTAAAAATTATGTTAGCGCATGCACATTTGCTGAAAACATGAGACTGGAGAATCGTGCATTGTTTATATATAGTCATAATGGTTTATAGAAGAAGTGTTATCCATAAAAAATATGTCTCAGTCAGAGGATGCACAAGTTAGTTTGGCTGGTCAGTTAATTGCAAAAATATAAAAAATGCAAAGTTTGCGAAACAGCCTTTTCTTGGAAATCCAATAAAACTTAGGGCTGGTCCTTAGATTGCTCTAAATAGTGCATGCTTACCATAATTCTTCGATTAAATGCCACCTTCTTTTAAATGCCCCCTCGAAACACCTGCCATCCTTTCTAGCGGAGTTTTCATTGAACTTATCTCTCTATTAAACACCCTCTCGACTAGAAGCCCCCTCTAGAGGGGCGTTTATAACTTAACATACGTAAAACTACTACATTATGTTACTTCAACTTCTTGATGTGCATACTTCATTGATGTATAAAGTTCATATTTGAGAAACAGGAGAGTTTTAACAAATATGCAGTAGATGCTCCCCTCTTTTTGATGCCCTCCTCAATTAAACGCTGCTGCAAAATTCAAAATGCCCTGGGCGTTTAATTGACGCATTATGGTATCTCTGTGTCAGTATCTTTCAGTGGAATCTACTTATGTGTAGTAAGATTAGTTTCAAATGTCTGGTCACTAGATCGTACCATTAGTCACATCGTAACTTCTAATTTGGGCGATGAGTGCAGAGCTGCGAGATATATACGTTTACCACATTTCATGATGTTTGATTAAGTATGAAAAACATTATTTTAAATTGAATTCATTGCATAAAACTATTCAACAATGTTCAAAAAGTGTAGTAACCATATGTAATGACAGATGAAGGACAGCCGGTGAACGAGACAAGGAGGGAGTGTCTTGTAGCCACAAGCAGCGGGAGATGAATCTATTAGTGCTTCTCATAGATTGTCTCGAATTAGATTGTGTTGTTAAAATTAGGATATACAGCTAGTGGTGTAGTGTACATGAGCATTGGTTATTCGTTATTCGTGAGTGAGGATATTACATTGGCGACGAAGGTAAACAGTCATTGCTTACGTGTAGTTCAACACCAATGACCGCCTTCCTGTTTTGCTCAAAGCTTTTTCTCTTTTACCCAGTACACGTGGGCTAGTTGGCTTTCTGTATGGCCTATCGGCCGAGCTATTCCTGTTAAATGAAAGAGGTCAGTTCAGCACTCCTTTACTTCTTGTATAAATCATCACTTCTCGTGCTGTCACTCATTACACGCAGGTATTTTGTTAGGTTCATCATCATCATCGTTACTTCATGTATTTAGAAAGGCTGTGTGGAAAAAGTCCCTTGCCTACCCTCCCTTTTCACAGTAACTCACCATTGCTTGCATTGTTGCACCTCATTGGCTGTCAATTGTTAGGTCCTACTATGCTGATATTTTCGGCTTGATCCCCTAGCATTTGGCATCAACTTATCAGGAGAATTTTTGCTGGTTGCATGTTATCTATTATCCTTTCCTTTCTAGAATCAAGTTCATTCTTGAATATTCCTGGTGGTCCTAAGTTCCCAGGTTTGTCTCCTAGGAGAGAGTCGACCTCCATCCAGGGCGCAAAATCTTCTCATTTGATGTGCTGGGCTTGTATGGAATTCACATCTACTAGCTAATGACAAGTTACAATACCTCTGACTTGTCAACTAGTTGATCCACTAACACGTACCAAGTACAATCAGCTATGTGAAAACAGTAATGTAATACCCTATTCCCAAGATACGTCAATGTCAGAGATTTCTAACCGAAGCAAATTTAAATTGGGTTACTGAATTTTTCATTGTCCCTGGCATCCAAATCTGCCATACGTGATGGTTGCTTGTTAGTTATGTTACGTGTCCATCATTTCATTTAGTCTGCCATGCTCAAATTAGTTTTTATTAGTTATTTGCAGTTCTTAGTTCCTTGCAGTAGGTGGGCCATTTTGTGGGTACAACAAGTTATAGTCTCAAAACATGTGATCTTTGATTGTAGTTACACATTTTTAGAAAAAATGTGAATGTAAGCAGCATCAGACATACAGTAGATATCCTAAGAATTGAGGAACATTCAACATACATCTGCAACCTTAAACAGTATGCTAGAGTGGGAAAACAAGTGAACTGCATTCAAAGATACCATCTCAAAGATAATCACTTAGGAAACTTCTTTTTACATATTTCCTGAACTATTCAACACTAGCATGACAACTCACTGGGAAAAAATGGAGACAAGGACATTGCTGAGAGTACCTAATACCTAAAGAGTTTGAGGCTCAAATCTATGAACGACTAAGAACGTTTGAGCCTGCCTGGTCTAGAGCATTGCTCTGCTGTACTAATATTCTACACTGTGATCTCTTTTTGCATTTGCACGTCTTCTTTTTTCTTCTAGCAATGGATCAGTTAAGGTACTTGCATGGATCACTTTCGTACTAACTATTTTACTCATCATTAAAGAAGTTACAGAGGTAAAGTTACGAGGGTGGAAATATTTATTGGACACTGTGAACTGGTTGGAAATTCTTTTATTTGGCTCAACTGTGTCGTTTATAATAATACTCTTGTACGAGGAATATCAGACATCAGCCACCTCTCGTAGTGTTAAGTGGTCCTTTGGATCCGTCTGCATACTTCTAACTTGGAGCAACTTGCTATTGTACTTAAAGCGCTTTCCATTGATCGGACTCTATGTAGTTATGTTTACACAGGTTTTGCAAAGAGTTTCTAAAGTTTTATTAGCATTTGGATGTCTTTTTATTGGATTTGGATTGGCATTTTTTGCGTTGCTTAGTTGGCAAGACAGTTTTAAAGATGCTGGTTATTCAATCATGAAGACCAGTGTAATGACACTCGGAGAGCTCGATTATGGTGCCATCTTTGCTGATCATCTGAGCAAGGACACTATGAAAAACAAGGAGATGTCCATTCTTCTATTTCTCATCTTCCTGGTTGTTCTGCCTGTTGTTCTTATCAACCTGCTGGTGAGTGCTATTATTGTTATTGTTTCTTCGTAATCTGTTCTCAAAAGTGTGATCTCTGCCATCTGTCCTGTTTTGGTATTGATTTTTAGTTTTAACGTATTTTGGTCAATGCTGGGAGCTATGCAGATGTAGACTCTGTGTGTTCCTGTATGATTATTGCATGTTACTTTTCTGTCTGTCCAAGTGTCGTCAAATATTATTGTAGTGTGTCACAAAGGTCTTTGATTATGCACTTTCAGTTCAATGCGAACGGAAGCAGAAAATGTGTACGAGCTTTGGTGCCACAAAACTCTCTCAAACCTACCATATTACCACATTCTAATGCAGTAGTGCCTATGCTTTTTCTTGCTGCATTGTCCCCTTCAGTACAGTTATGTTATATCATAGTGCTAAGTGACTCTCAAAGTTCAAGTGTTAGATGCTCTTTTGTAAAATGTAGTTTGATAAAAACAAAAGAGTCTGTTTTAATCCTAGGAGTAAGCTTCGGAGGTGGTTAGATGATGTTCTTTGTGCGGTTGCATCTAAGAAACTCTTGAGAGAATACTCATGCTGCTCATCTGAAAAATTAATTATTCATGAACTGTGTCAAAGGAGAGGACATATCTGATTATTTATTGTTTTGCGTGCATAAAAGCAAAAGTATATCCTGGCTTGGGGCTTTTCGTTTTATCTTGTTCTGGGGGAAATTTTTGTTGGCAGGTCTGCAACGAAAGGTATGAAGGTTGGTGTTGAAAATTTGGAAATATGTGTCAGTAGCGAAGATTAATTTGATTTCATATACAGCAGTACTCAAAAATATGGTTCGGTTCCCACTTATGCACCTCACATGCCCTTGGACATAGAACAGTCGAAACTGTGTGTGGCCCGAGTAACTCAATCAAAGTTAGTACTAAATATGTTTAAAGCATTTTAAAGGAGCAAGTCCTTGCAACAGGAATCGAATACACTTCTTGCATCCTGATTGCCATATTATTTTATTTATTTGGTGTGAAGTATTATTAAAGTCCTTCTGTCTGCTTGACGTCCAGGCCATATCGATCTCACTGTGCTTGTAGTTGTTTTCCTAGTTTTTTAGTAAGTCTATTTAGACTTTAACCCTATTCTCTACGGGCTATTTTATGTAAGTTGGTTTTTTGGGGGGGAAACTACCCCCCAAGTTAAAATCTAAACCAGAGCAGCTATGAAGCTGAAACTTGGAGTAATATAGGTCTGGGTATGCAGTTTCTAAAAATAGGAAACATTTTGTCCTAGTGAGCAAATTTTTTGATGATGTCAGCATTTTTTCTCCAAAAATTGACAAAAGTCGAAGAGAATCGGACCAAACTTTGGCCATCGATACAATCGGTATGCTATAGCTTGTTAGAATCCTTATTTATAGGGCTTTCAAGAAAACCACAACATAGAATAGATACCTCATGTGAAGTACTGTTCCTGTAACAAAACAAAATGCAAAGTACCTATTTTCCTATGGTGATTTGTAATGGGAATTTCTGCCGCTCAGCTCCAGTCACATGCGTCAGCAGATTGACTTAATAGACAATTGGTTACTAAGGTTTTGTTGACTGTATATTGCTCTCCTAGTCCACTTGTGCATTGCCCATGCTTGTTTGTAAATCTGTGACTGTTGTTCTTAATTGTGTCCATGTTTAGTAAAGTGATAATAATTAAACCTGTGCACATGAAGCTCAGTGTTTCATGAGAACCTTGAGGAGAACTGACCTGACGAGTGGCTAATATAGAGGTGTGCTGATGTGATTTGTAAATATTGTAAATAGGTTTTGAAGGGTTAGTTGGTAGATGCTTTATGATTCTGGAATTCAGTCCCTGATTCCATGTCATTTTACCTGGATTACAAGAGGAAGAAGTTGGTTGTTCATTCTGGAATTCACCGGGTTTTAACTTGGTTTAATAATTCCATAGCTCAACACCACAGTTACGACATTTGGCGCCCTAATGGAGGAACAGACTCTTCGACCTGGAAGAAAGACTGCCGAAGAAAGATTGAAATAGACTGTTGATCCGTTGCCGTTTGAATCGCCACTGATCTGATCAGTCATTCGATTAGAAGAAAAAGAGGTGTTGGAGAGAGACTTGTGGTTACATGAAAAGAAAAGCGTATTGTGTTTTCCTGTTCCAGTCTGCTGAATATTTTTTTTGAGTTTCAATTACAATCTTGTCTGTTGCATTTGTTTGCTGTGAAACTGACCACTGGACAAGAGGTAAGAGATTTATCACCTCAGATTTGCTGCTGATAAGTAATCAATAATTCATGTTCGAATCCTGGTTATCAGGTCAGATTTCTTTGTTTACGTCTGGCTTATTATCCTGAAAGAAGTTGCCTGCTGCACTGCTTTGTTGTTATTGGTGATCTGTTTTCTGCAATTGAACAAATAGCCTGGTGCTAATGGTCACTGTTATACTGCTGTAATTTGGATTGCTGTTATCAATAGTTGCCACTCATCAGATGCCATGTGTTAATGACCGTTCTATTCTTGAAGTAGCTGTGCATTTGTGTTAGCTGCTTTTATGAGCCTGACCATCAGCTGATATCTTGAAACTGTGCTGTATGAAGTATTTGCCCTTACCTGTGAACTTGCCTTCTGTATAAAAACATTGCATGTTGCTGTGACTTGGTTAAGAACATTGTGTGTGCTGAACTGTTCCTCAGGTGCTATAGATGCCCGTCACTTGTACTGAACCTGGCTGGATCTTTGAAACTGTGTTCTGCATACATTGTGCCAATTTTATCTTCTACAAGAAACATGCAACATTGTGTTATCTGCTGAAACTTCTGAACTGTCTGTATATAATTACTTTACTGTTCCTGTGGTAATATCAATTTCCAGAAAGGTACACTATTCAACTTTGCAGTATTTCCAGTGAATTGCAGATTTAAAAAGTTAATTTCATGCAGATAGCTTGACAATTGAAGAATTAGAACTGCTAGCTGAAATAAAAATTTTAGGACTGACATCTGCAGGTCTTGTTGATTTTGCAATGCAATTGGGTATTCCTGCAGAACAGGTTGAAAATTTACTGAAGATGAACATCATTAAAACTATTAGAAACCAGCTAGCTATCCTTTCAGATCAAGGACCAGAAAAGAAATTAGATTTATACCAGCAAATTTACAAGGTTCTAGAGGATGATCTAAGCAGTATGAGTATGATTGTAGGAACTGATCCCAGCAGTTCAGCTGCCAGCAGTGTCCTTACTTCTGATCCAGTGGTTACTTCACCAGTTGCTAGTTCTATTCCTGCTACAGCTGCATCCTTAGTTGGCATCCATCCCCATGCCACTTCCTGTGTCTGCTTACATTACTCCTCCGGTTGCTCTTCCACCTGTGACTACCTCATGGTTACCGTCACCTGCACCTACCCTACCTTCGCCTGCGACAGTGCCTACCTCTTTAGAACCATCGCTTGCACCTCTTACACATGGTATTCATCCACTGGGTATTGCATCAACATCAAGCACTGTAAGTTCTGTGGTCGTGTCTGCCCCAGTTTCGGTCGTTGCTGGTTCTCCCTATCTTATTCCGTACTCTGTTTCTGCAATGGTACCTGTATGCCCAAGTATACTGCTCCTATCTGCTTCACATACCATCTCCACACCACATTCAACAGCATCTATTACTCCGCCAGCGATCTATGGTTTACCAGGCTCTGTTTCTACTGGCCCACCTGTGGTTCCTGGATTGTCTGGTGCTGTTTCAGCTGCTCCGCCTGTGATTCCTGTCTTCTCTGCTGCTGTCTCTGCTCTTCGCCTGTGGTCCCTGGGTATCCTGGTACTCCATTAGCTGCTCCACCTGTGGTTCCTGGATATCCTGGTCCTGTTTTGGATGCTCCGCCTGTTGCTCCTGTATAGCCTGGTGCTCTTTCAGCTGCTCCGCCTGTGGTTCATGGATATCCTGGTGCTGTTTCCGCTGCTCCTCCTGTGTTTCCTCGATTTCCTGGAGGTGTTTCTGCTGCTACGCCTGTGGTTCCTGGATATCTTGGTGCTGTTTCCGCTGCTCTCCTGTGGTTATTGCCTGTCCTGGTGCACATCCTGTAGTACCCCACTTCGTTCATGGATATTCGACGTCAGGGCCAGCTGCCACGACTATGCTACCACCAGTTCTGCATGGTTCTACTCCTTCAAGATCTGTGCATGGTATCTCCCCGTCCATGTCTTTCTTGCGTCGGCCGCTAAAGATCTCCAGTCCCGTATTAGAGCCAAAAAAACCAAGTTGTCATATGTTGGTCTCCTAAAAGAGATAAACCATGCAACCGCCCAAGGGTACAAAGATTCCGAAATAGTTCATGCTGTTGTGAAAGCCATGGGGCCCATCGCAATCCAGTCGCATTTGGAATCTCAAGGCACCAACATACCACTAGCAAGAGTAAAACAATTACTACGCTCACACTGCAAAGAGAAGTCAGCCACAGAACTGTACCAAATCCTGTCTACAGTATCTCAAGGTATTGAGGAGGATAGTTTGTCCTTCGTATTCAGAGTTCTCGATTTGAGTAAGCGTGTTTGTTTAGCTTCAGATGCGGAATCAACGAATCATTAAAATTCAGATATGTCACGTTGTTTAGCTGTTCATAACATTGAAACTATTTTACCCGACGATAGCATTTGTACCCAGCTTCGTCCATGGTTGCGCAACCCAACTACACAAGATGCCGATCTCATATCAGAGCTGAGTAAAGTTCGCACTCTTGAGGAAAACCGCAGTACTAAACTAGCTGCTGCACAACGACTAGCCACCACAGTTGCAACAGTTTCTGACCCCAAGACGAGAAAGGGAGTAGCTATTCATGAAGTGCAGGTTGACATCACACCATCGACAGCAGAGCCAACAAACACTCTCATCCTTTACGACTTAAAGAAATTGCAGAGCCAAGTATCAACCTTGGGGGCTGTAAAGCGTGATCTTCACAATTTGAAAGATGAGGTAAAAGCCCTGCAGATCAGCAAGCCGTCCTCTGACACTGCTCTCCCGTCAAACAGAAATTCAACTTCACCAAATGTAAAGAAACATGCAGCCTGCAGCCAGTGTGCCAGTCAACATCTCACGTATTGTAATCATTGTAGAAATTGTGGAGGAATCAACCATTATGCCAAGGATTGCAAGATGCCCTCGTCAAACGACAAGGGATTACAGACGCGGGACGAGCTGTAATCCCAAGGAACCAATCGTCCCATCATTGCCTTCAACTGGGGGTGTCAACAGCCGAATGGAGGTGAGTCTACCATCACCTCCTACGCATGCCAAGCTATGTGCTCTTATAGTTGAGAAATGTACCGTTACATGCCTTCTGGATGGTCTACCGTCTAATGTTCTGTATGATACCGGTGTGGTGCGGGGGCAATTCACATTCCGTGTGCATCACTTGTCTAAAGCAATTTTTTTGCAGTTTCTCATAGTTTGGATTGCAACAACCACAAAAAGTGTGTTTGGCATTTTTTTAACAGTCATTTACCATATTTGGTCATTCGT
>JAOBRC010297906.1:0-13492 GCA_027575255.1 Scolionema suvaense
ATGAATTTTTTCAAATTAGACGTTTTCTGAAAGAGCTCATTGAAAGCTATCATTTAAGCCCAACATCGTTGAAAACGGTTGAACAGACGTGACATAAGAGCCAAAAAACCGAAAATTTGACAAAAAATGACATTTCCCCGTGTCAGAAAATGGTCCCGTGACACCCCCCTGTTATAGGTATGACGACGAAATTTGCGCCAAAAGATGCGCAAGTAAATTCTGTTCAGACTTGCAATAATTTGCGGCAACAGCTCCAGTCGTTTTTTCGCAGTAAAAAATCTTAGACTTTATGGGTGGAACCACCCCCTCCCCCTTGTTATGTTAACCGTTAACATGCACATCACGCACCCTGTTTCACACATTCATACATGCGACTTTGATACTTTTAAGCAAAAGTTTTCCTGAGGAATACAGTATTTCCTGGTCAAGGATGCTATGTTGAGATACAATTTAGAACTATTATTAGTGTTTCATGCAAGAACTAGATAATTTGATAAATTATGTCGCATCATAGCATTGATCAGGTGATTGTCTTATAACCAAAATGTAGTCCGAGCATATCACTGCAACCATTTCTTCTTTAGCCATCGTCCCCACCCTTTTCAGCCAGTCCCCCCCTTTAGCCCATCCCCACCCTTTCTACAGAAAATTTTTTATCCCCACCCCCCCTTTTTGCAATTTTTTAGAAAGTCCATCCCCCATCCCCCATCCGTTGTAAAGGGGGGAGGGGTCACACCATGATGGGTTCTGAATCCCTACCCTTGAACAAGGGTTTACTTGTCTTGCATGCGTAATATTTCTTTCTTTCTTTATTCACAGACCATGGGATATCGCTCGCTTCATTCGCATGCAATGCCAGCAGTCGAAGATACAGATTCCCCATTATTTCGCGCGTTGGGTGAACATTCGAAAACACTTCCAGAACTTTTACAAACTCTTCAATGTGAATGTGGAGTTGATGCTGCAGCATCTTGGCTTGGAATTCGAGGGCACTCCTCATCGGGGGATCGACGATTCGCGTAATCTCGCTCGTATTTTGAAGCACCTACATCGAGATGGCGCCGATCTGTTTATTAATGATAGTTTGAAATAGAGGCAGTCGATTCTGTGTTAAATAGATCGCCTGTTCGTTGTTGGGATAGGAAGAAAATAAAGATATGGGTTTATTCTTTGATATGGATTGTGGATTGTTTTAGCTTGCGATGTCCTTGTTAGAAGGGAATGTTACCCGTTTCCTGGGTCTTGGAAATTTAGGGTGTATTGTTGTATGTATTGTGGTAGGCTATGTTGAATAATTATTGTAGTTCTTGTGCGATCCATAGGGCAAACTGTGTTTTATCTCTTAGCAATTTGGCGGTATTAAACGCTAGCGAATGTAGTTAGAGGCGGCACGGTTCCCTCATAATTTGCTTTTGAACCTGTCTTGTGGCAGCATAAGACTAAATCTTTGTATATTTTGTGGTTAGGCGGTCTTAAGTAAGCGTGTAGACACTTCAGAATACAAAGATTTCGCTCTCGATTTCGAAATTTATTTTCTTAACTTCTCAATTGTGAACCTTTTGTAGAGATCATTAGAACCTGTCCTGGGACCATGTAAAATTTGAAGGATTTGCAATATTTGTTTTGTTTATGTTGCCTGGATTGCGAAGCCTGGTGACATATAATTGTGGCATCAAACAGAGTTCTATTTCAAATAAACTAATTCGGGCATATGTTCTGACACAAAAGAGAATCACCAGAAGTTTGTTGACCATAATCATTTTTCTGAAGGTATGTTCGCACTTAATTTGGTTGAAGCTAGGTTGGTTTGCCTGTGGAATCATTTGCCGATGCTGTCTTTTAGTGGCAAGACGAAATATTCAGAAAAATGATTATGGTCAACAAACGTCTGGTGATTCTCTTTTGTGTTGGAGTTCTATTTATTTTTGTACAGGCGATTGTATTAGTTTCCCAGCCTTGGGCATGTCTGAGAATGCTGCAATTTTGGACAGAAAGTGCGCACGATCTAAGGAGGGATATGGGCAAAAAGTCAGACGTGTACTTGACGTCCATGTTGCGCAGTTAGACATACATGTCTTGTTTTCAGCCAGTAACCAGATGCTAATCAGTCTCACTGCCATCTCCTGCCCCGCTCCTTCCTTCCTCCTGAAATGGGTTGTGTTAAGGGAATACTCCGCTACGTTTGCTGATTCTCAATTGCACCATTGTTTGAGCAGGAAAGGTCTGAAGAGAAAATCGTTCATAATTTTTTTTACAAATTGAAGTGCTCACTTCCTCTTTTGTCCGAAGTTGCATAATCAATCGAATGACATTCGACAATATTTCTCTGTGCATTATCTCGTTTGTCAGTTTATTCTTGCTTTCAGAAAGTCACGTGAACATACTCGGAAGTCGTCTTGAACGAGGTAAAAGCTAGGCCCCTGTCGCCATTGCCGTTTAGTATGAATCAATTTTTGTATGACATTGCATGACTTAAGCTAAATTCCAATGCTAGACATATAGGACTTGTAATTTCGTCTATCACAGGCCTCAAAATTTCATGATTTATGGATAGCGTTTGTCAGTTTTCCCTATTTTCGTTGTATAGGTACCTACTAAATTTTGCCACCCTCTAAGGTGCCGCTGTAGAGACCGTTGATCAGAACAGAGTAAGTCGGAGAAGTTACTCCTCAATTAACAAATATATCCTACATCGCAGCGTGCTAACTCTTCAAATGATGAGGAGCATGCCTGGTATATGTCTTCATGAACCCCAAACCTCAGTGGAACACTTCACTAGTAGTATATAGTTGGAAACTCCTCCAATGGAGGTATTTGCCACAGAGAGCGCATTTAAGGGTTATTTAGCTAGAGAGTGGTGTTAATGCGCATGCGTCTCGTGATGGATGAATAAGCATAGGGAATGAAAGGCGCACAGCATAACTTTTACCCTCAAAGCAATATTGTTTATGACACTGAATACATCCTTTTTAGGTTAGTCCATAGCTATTCATGACACTATGATTTCCGAAAGCATGTGGCGACAAATTTATCGAAAGGACAGCTAGCTTGAGTCGTAAAAATAAAATAAAATATTGGTGTAGGTTAGCCCCAACCCAGAAGAGGACAAAGAAGAGATATCAAACTGTACAACCAGTGATAAAAATGAACGTCTTCAACAGCTGCTTTCATGGGGAAGCGGTTTTTCGTTACACAGGAATGACACTTGTGGGTACAAGTGTGTGAAACAGAACGATCGCTGCCACCAAATTTGAAGGCCTGTAATCACGGATTGTTTTGTGAACAATGGCTTTGTGCTGCTAAGTATAATTTTTGTCCTTGATTTCGAATAATGTACAGTCAAAGCCTGTTCGACCCACTTCAACATGGTAGCCGCAGTTGCGGGTTGCCCGGTCTCTGGCGTAGGTTCCAAAAGCAAGAATTGCTTAAATCCATTAGATAACGTTTTGTGTATGTTGTTGTTGTTTTTGTATGTTGGACGTTCAGTTGTTCGAGGATTCAAAATTTTCGTTCATCAAGGTATATATGGGAAAAAATGAAACATTTGTTGCAATGTTTAGAGTGAATTCATTGATTTTCGTATTGGAAACGGCCAGTTGTTATGGAGAGAAGAAGTTATACCGTTTACATCCATGTTTTCCTTTATTCTACGAGTGAATGTGTGTTTTTCATATGCCTAGAAGTAATTCTGTTTGAAATTTCTCCTCTTGAGAATGAAGGTGTCACGATAGCGCATTGTTCACCAAATTACGTCTGGTGTGAAGAGAGAAAGTTTTCGCAAATTTTGCAATGCAAAAGATTTTGGAGCGAAAAATATTTGGCTCACCACAGCACATTCTTCCTAGTAGATTGTATAACAAAATGAACTTATTGCAATACTTTCGTTTTGCCTGCCATTGTTGCTTGCGATTGTGATGTTGTCACTATCCTTCGTGAAATACGCCGCTTCCTAGTTCCTAACCTCGCTGAATATTTCAGGGTATGGGTTGAGAGAGCACATTAATGTGACACGATTCGCATACTTTATTCGAAAACTCGCGAAATTTTTTGAATAAACTTTCGTGAATCAGAAAATCTAAAAGAATTCACGATATAAACTTCCCCGAAAAGAAAGCATTTCGCAAGTTCGGAAATTCCTAAGCTTCCTTTATACCCATCTAAAATGAACAATGACTAAAAACGTTCGACAAATCGTGTTTTGGAAAAAAATTCGTGAGATGAGCTTACGCGTGGGGATGTTTCTAAGCATTTTCACGAGTTAAACTTGCGCGAATAGGCCAAATTCGCGAACTTCGCGCAAGGTTCTCCGAACAAAGTAGTTTGGCATGAACGTCAAGCAGGTTACCACGTTGTTTTGGTACGTCGCAATCTGATAACCAGGAGGAAGAAAACTTGAAAGCAAGAGCTCCGAGACTGCCTCCTTACATTTCGACAATCTTCATAGCTCCGAGTGATTGTCAAACAGCGTATATGACCTCCCATTCGGTGCCACTGCGACCATACTACTTTATTGCATGAAAATGTCGCGGTCTTTTTAATTTCGCGTTTTCGTTTTTTTTTCGCGGCTCAATCAAAACTAAAATTCAGCGGCGTTTTAATTTCGTGATTCAGGCTAAAATACGAATTTTGCTGCATTTCGAATTGGCGATCTCAGTAAAAAATGAAAACAGAAATGACTTGCTTTTTCCAAAGTAGTTTATTTTCCACTTGTTTTTGACTAAATATAAACAAAGAAAACATTTTACGATTGAAAACCTGGATTTTTGGTGCATTTTAATTTCGCGGTTGGACCCAAATACAATTTTTCACCCATTTTAATTTGGCGGTTGAGCTGGAAGTGCGTTTTTCGCGGCATTTCAATTTCGCGGTTTTTCGAACTTCACCGGGAAATCGCGAAATTTTCATGCATAAACCCCACTAAGGTTGGGCGGTCCTATTAAGCCCGCTACCAAGCTTCGTGTAATATCTCAATAAGCAGTTATGCTATGCACTTGAAACTTGGTGACTTTTCCTAAAATTTATCAAGGCTTCAGAATCACGAACAAATTTGTTGTCTGACACTAATTTTAGAAGTGGCGTCATCATTCTTGACAGGTGCCAATGCCAAAAAAACAATGAAATTTGGAGATAAACGTTGCTATATGGCCAAATTTGAATGTAGTGATCAAGAACAGGCATTGCAAGGTAAGAATTGATGCTAGACAATGCTTCTTATGCAACTCTGGAGTCTGACTGCCAAAATCCAAATTTTGTAAAATTCGGTTTCAGAACCTAATTATGCATAATTAGTGAGCATTGTATAATTAATTATGCATAATTAATGGATTAATCATCTCAAATGATGCACAATGAAGTTATCTAACATTGCACCAAGTTTTAAGACTATTGATGAAAGATTATGCATTTTACGGGCGGTGGGCCTACCAGGCTCCCCCAGCTATTGGGATGTCCGTCTTAAGAGGCTTCACAGTACATGAAGATATGGTCGTTAGACTTGGCCCCTCGCACGAAGTGTCTGATATTGAGCGCCACAAAGGTCTGTATCGATAAGTCCACGTTTTGCGTAGAAATAAGGCAATGTAGAAGGGACCACGTGACTTCACTACTCAAATATGCTCAACGAAGATGACAACCAAAACAAAATTCCTCAATATTGATAAAGCTTCTATGCGTAACTGAAATAGTCCCTCCGTGTGAACCAAACAAAACATGAAAGTATAGGTATCTATATTTTATCGCAGGGTAGTGAATACATCTATGTACAACACACTATCAACATCACCTGCACAATAACAACAATTACATGTCATGCGTGTAATAAATATCGACAAAGTTTTTTTTAAAAAAGTATCTGTCCGAGCAGACGGATACAAAACAACAATTTCAAAATATCAAAAAGTATGTCGTTTTTGACACTAATTCAACTCAACACGTACACGAATAAATACGTCTTCAATACATATATTTTAAAACAAGAAAGGGCTCGGTTATGTTTATGCTCCTAAAAAATCAGGTCTTGACCGATGCTTACATTATGCCTACATTACCCTAATTGCCAAATTTGTCTTAAATCCTGTCCATAGGGAAGTTTAACTTCCACTAGGAATAGTTGTCACTAAATGCCATGCTGGCGTCTGTAATGCAGGTCGAAAAGCTGATCTCCTATGCATCAATAAGTTGCAGTTACACGAAAGAACAAACTCCACTTCATATGGATATTTCTCTGATTGAAGGCAAGTAGGGTTTATGGTGAACATTCACCGTAGCTATGCAACAATTAATCAGATTAGTAATTTTCAATAAGACCAATTGAATTCCACCAATTATTGTTGATTTGATTGAAATTTACATTTTCTACTGCTCTCCCTACCAAAAAAAAAACAATGGTGGGGCAAATGATAACGAAAAGATGTCTAAGAATGGGACAAATAAGGCACTAGGAAGTAAAAATTGGATCAGATTTTAATAAACATGATCCATTCTCCGATTTAAATAAGAAATACAGCAGTGGGTGCCACGACAAAACAAGATGCCTCGGACAGCATCAAAAGATAAAATGACGCCTTTCGATCATAACAAGAAAGTTAACAAGACAAAGCGAAACCTCAGCGAACAGTAAACTACCGTTTGAAGGCCCCTCCTTCAAATACATCCCCACCCCAAAGCCAATTTCTGACAAATAAGCCCCAACTCTCAATAAGCCCCCACCCTTAGAGGTTTTTCCTAATCATATGAAAATGACAGAAAATGTAATGCCAGGGAAAGCTTCCGGGAACACGAATTTAATACGCGCTCCCTCCGAATAAGCCACCCACCCCAAATCCATTCCTGACAAATAAGTACCCGGGGGCTCAATCGAGTTCTTATGGAAGCTCTATAAAACTTGGGTTTTGTATAATACAATTTCAGAAAAGGCTTAAACCAAAGACAGACGCTCAAAAACGAGACTAAGAGTAAGCACAGGGATAAACTATTGAAACAAGATAAATGATATCCCTTCAAATTTCATAAATTTTGATCCCCACTTACCCCTGTCTTGATACATGTTAGTTCCAACACCTGCACCGCCCCCCCACCCCACTCCGAACATACATCTCTCAATGTCTCTTTTTTGTGATCTTTTGAACAACATACCACCACAGTAAAAAGGGAAAGACTAACCAGAGCAGCATTTGTTGCGAGGAGGCTACAATGCAAAGTCGACTTTAAAAGTCTAAAGACGGGTTTTAAAAAGGCCTGGCAGCACGCATTCCTACAAGGTAGCCAATTCAGCGACACAAAAAAAAATGGCGAATGCAAAAGGATAAAAGATTACAAACAATAAAAAAAAAATTAGGAGGGGCATGTCCTGATGATGTTGAAGCCCCATCCCCCACCCCCATAGCAAACCATCGATTGGCCAGACCCCCTCTCCCCTTTATCAAGGATGTCATTCATGTATGACCCCTATATTTCCCTTGCGAAGTTGAACAACAAATCCGAAGGATATGCCTTCCCACAGGCTTGGACGCGTAAACATAATACAAAAGAATGCTAATTTTACAAGATCGGAAGACAATAGACCGCTACCACTTAATTCTTCAGCTTCTCTGCTCCACAACAATTTGCATCGAAAAAACCTCCAAAATTGCAGGCGAATACGTCTACAATCATTTCGCGGCAACATAAAATTTACCGACACAATGAAACACAGTAAAGCACTTGCACTAAGTACAACACGCTTCAGGAATGCATCAGGATTTTGGAATAAAAAAATTCCCACCCATGTTTTCCAAATTTTCAAAAAACAGCCACGCATAGCAATTGCTACGAATAGCAACAAGCCATAAATCTAGATTACTAAAAAAAAGCCTGCAGAAGACGATAACGCTGCTTTCTACGGAGTTGCTCTATTTCTCAAAAGGAAAAAGATGTACGTTAAGTGATGCCTCTCTCCCAAACAAGAACGTGCAAGAATGTATAAACTATGCTAACCTCAATAGAACAATAACCAACAGAGTACAAGGTCAGAATCTAAAACTGCGTTTGTAAGTTTCTTACCACATGCAGTAATAAGCACCCACTCTAGATGGGGTAACCTTATCGGACAAAACAATGTCGGACAAAAGTGACGAATTTTTTCGAAGGTGACGGAAATTTTGTCCGACAAATATTTTTGCACGACGAAAAATTTTGTCCAAAACAAAACTTCAAATTTGCCTACCAAAAATTTATTTTCCCGTTTATAAAGCAGGTCTTCATCAACTGTTGAAATTTTTTTTACTTTCTGCAGACGAAAATTTTTTTGCGAACAAAATCATTTCACACCCAAAACATGAAAGAGCCAATATTCTTTGCAGAAAAAGTTGAATCAAATCCCCAATGGTAACCTTACGATGCGAAAACACACAAATGCAACCAAGATAACTGTTACATGTTTTATGTGTATTGACATATTTTGCTCAGAAACATCCATAAAACAGAAAAATATTAACTGGACTGAATTATTTGTCAGACAAAATGATTTGTTGGACAAAAGTGACGAAATTTTCCAGGGGGGAGACGACATTTTGTCCCACGTTGTTTTGTATGATAACGTAGCCGATAACCGCCCATCCTGCAGTCTTCGGAAACAAGAACATAATTGGAAGGTCATTCAGCAAGTAATGTTAAAATAACAGGACAGATTGCTTTAGCATCCATTCTTATTTTTGTTTTTTCATCATAATAACATGGGAACCTTTTTGTTTATATATTACTTTCGAATTTTTTTTTTAAACAAGCGTCCCCCACAAATAAGCGTCCCCCTGAATCGTTAAAAATTACTTAAGAGCGCAGACGCTTATTCGAAGTATTACGGTAATAGTTAAAACAACAAATTGATACTAAAATAATGTACATCATATGAACGAAAATATAAAAACACTATTCCTGTATGTGTACCTGCTCTTATATTCAAGGTTGTCTTGCACGTGGAGGAGTGCACGGTGTACCGTCAGTACCTGCAACTCGCGTATCACACATATCACTGACAGCTTGGTCACATTCTTGACTATCACTAGTTTCTACGTTTATGAGACTCTCCACCTTTGATGTTGAACTTGGAGTTCGTTCAAAATAACTGTCCAAGTGAGACTGAAAATAAAGGACAGGTTCCTTGCTATCAGGAAAGGCAGAATAACAAACACTAGAAAGTGCAGTGTACAAGACTTTCCCCGATTGGAATTTCTCTTGATACAAATCGCAATATGTTTTAGAAAACCGTATAATAAAATTTTCCACCACAGCATTGTACATAGAAATTAATGACTCTTTAATCCGGAAGCTGGCATGTCATGCCAACATTAAGACTTAAGACAAAATTTTTGGTCGAGCAAATTTCCAGCGGCTACAACTTATCACAATTTAGTTCAAACGACTTTAAACGACAGAATTTTTGGTACATTAAATCCAACAATTATGCAAAATATCAACACATAACTCAGAAATTTTCTCAAATTTCGGCATTCTGAGAGCTCCAACTTAAACAAAGCAAAAAGACAGAAATCGATTTGGTATTTTCAGACAATATATGAATTATTACAACAAGCAAAAGAATTAGTTGACTCCTGCAGTTTTAATAAAGGATCATAGAGCTACAGCGCGCAGAAGCTCATCATAACAATGGCGGCTATAATAATCGTAACAAGTATGCCTACTGATGCTTGCACTTTAACTTCCCAAAACTGACCATTTTGGGGCACAAATGGCCATGTCCAAGCAGAGAAAGAGTTCACTCCGATACGACCTATGATCTACACGATCACCACAATAGTACTGATGTTTCACATAAAAATGACATAAAAGTCACAAGGTGATCTAGAAGCATTTACGAAACATACTAACAATACTCATTTTTATGAAAACCAATAGCCATGCTTTAGATAAAAAATTTGTTAAATTTTGAAAATCCTGGCCACAATACTACCGCGAAAAATTATCTCCCGTCACGTTCTAGTTACTATTTCAAACAAGAAGTAAAACCGAACACAGACTAATGTACTTAGGACGTGTATATGAGCACTTGCTTGACCTATACAGCTGATAATGTATTGATCATGCGTGTGGAGCAGCCTGGTCACAAACACATCAGGAAACCTCTAATGTGGCGTATATTCTCTAAATCCCACAACTGACGGGAAGACGTCAAATTCGGAGACCAGCTGCTCCTTATCTAGAAACCCACCCGTGTTCTTCTTTTTCTTATAACTTCTATTTCTCATTAAATCCGGGACTGACAATTTTCCGAACCGGAAGATCGCAAATAACGGAGTATAACACGTCTCTGTCCAACGTTTAACTCTTCAACGACATGTCGGTCGTTTATGGGCTCAAATTCGAAGACTCAAAAATTTTGCAGGTAACTTGAATAAAAAACAAACCATTTCACTAGTTTAGGAAATTATCCCCCCGCCGCTTATTTTGATCTTGCAGCTCATTAATTGTAGAAATTTCCCAGACCCTCTCCATTGCTTTGAATCCGCCCTAAACCTCTGACCCTGTTTAACATCAGATTTAGAGTATCATCCGTGACATCATCACCTACCTGAGTTTGAAGATTCTGACTGGTAAATGACAGCTTACTGGTCATTCTTACTATCACATCTTTGCACTAGAAAGAAGAAAAAATGGAAATATATAGAATAATATTACCATGAGCAGGGTGTACTTACAGATTTTTTTAGGCGTTCTAATCTTTTTCAGAGATTCAGCCAGATGTCTAGAGACCCAAGCAACAGCATTAAAGTTGACAAGCAACCACCAACCAAAGTGATTTTGGTTCATATAAAATCGAAATTATGGAGATACACGATTCGTTAAACTTGCTCGCGAACCAAAACTCGTGAGATAAGGTAGAACCTCAAAACAATCCCGATTAGCAGTACATTTTTTCAGATGCAACAACGTCCATGGCAATCACAGGATATATGTTTGCAGAATGAATATTTATAGAGATTCTGAGAATACGGTTTGTGAAAAGGGTCCGTAGAGTCAAACATATATGTTTATTCTATTTTGCCACCCACCATATACATGCGTTTGGGGCTTTAACATTTCAATAATCTTACATATAAAATGCTGCACAAAAGATTGGGGATTGGAAGAAAATCCCCAAACTATAACCCCGCAGACATGTACCTGGCCAGTATTTGTCCCACAAAAAGATATCATCAGATTTCAAGAATTTGTGGCTAGAAGCACGAAGATTTTAACAGTTGATCCATAGATGACCACACGGCATGTGAAGATGCGGACAGGCAGTACAGAAACCAGATGGTTCAGAAAGATGAACTTACTTTAGTTCTATCAAGGAACAAGCCACTTCCGTCCTTAATCTCGCCATTCAGAGTACGTAGCCTACTAATAACTTTAGATAAATTCGTCTAAAAATGAAGATAGAACACTTACTTTAACTGTGTCAGTATCTCAGCACCAATAGTCCATCAAAAACTACACCCCTCGTAAATATCAAATCATAAAACCTAACTTTTGGAGTACCAATAACTAACAGAAAATGTTTGAAGAAAATTTAATTTTATTAGCTAATTTTACTAGCTAATCTTACTAGCGTCAATGGCTTCAACAGCAGATATTCTCGAGATTTAAGCAAAGAAAAGACAAGGATAATTCCCACTTGTTTCGATATTCTTTTCTGTTTTAAAGTTCAACGGACTACTAGTGAACTTCTTGAGAAAAATAATTCTATGCTACAAAACCGAGGTTACACCTGAACCTTAACGCAATTTGTAGGAAACTTTGTAGAGCTGCTGTAATATCTCATCCGGACAGTCAAAAAAGCAGGCCTCCCACGTCAGAGTCCTGATGTTCAAATAATCTAATAGGTTACAGGGGAAATACTTGAACACACCCTTGTAGAATAGAGTAACCACAATGAGATAATCTGTCTAATAGATGCATTCTCAAGCCCAAAAAGCAGTAGAACCATCAGAGAGAAAAGTAAATGAAAGGATCACGTCTCAGTTACCTTATCACTGGCTTTGATGTCATCCGTGGATAGAGCCAAGCCAACCAAGTTCAAGATCGAATACAGCTGATGAAAGTCAGTTGAATCGGAACTGATCTTCAACATGCAGAGTAAGTTGTAAACAAGACCAACCTGTGTGATAATAATGACACAGTCGTACATAAGCCCCCACCGAGCAATAATGCAATTCATTATGTTTCCGACGCATGCAAAAACCTTTTATTGTGAATCTATGCATACGACATGCTTGCTTTTTGTGAGCGACTTGATTAATCAAATTTGGCCCAATGACACTCTTAATTGCAGACGGCTTTAGCAAATGGTCCCTGCAGCAAAAGTATCAACGTATAATATACATGTTGATATGAAAAAAAACACAAAAACTTCACATAAATAATAGCTGAACACTCAAAATCAATCAGATTCGGAGGTCCAGCTGGCACACTACTACAGGTGAACAGTTAACAGTTAAACTTAAAAAACTTTCTGAATTCCACCCAAGATGATTCCTTTCATCCAAAATTCAGTTAGCTTACCTTGATTGGTGTCACTATAGTGGTCTTTGCTAACTTTTCTGGTGCCACAAACTTCAGTGCAAGTTTGTAACTTAAAACTTGCTGCAACTGAAAACCTCGATCAGTCGGTGGACATGATTCGACGATTTGCAGCAAGTTGCGATGATGTTCGCAGCATGATATCAATGACGAGGAAATGTTCGGCAACTGGAGAAAAATAGATGTATGACCTAGCATTAATTTTGGCAACACAAGATAATACAGAGAGGGCTTCAGATGACTTTCAGTACAACGCCACGCCTTGGGTGAAGAAGAGTTTTCGGAGATATGAAACATGGCTCATAACATAACTGTATAAAAAATTGGAAGATAATTCATAGATCTGGAAATATTTGAATAAAAAAAAAATTAAAAATAGGTCATTCTCGAACGTAAAAAAAAGAAGATTTTCCGAGGTGTCGAAAAATTATCCATACGGTAATTACTACTGCTGCTCAGTTTCACACAAATTACTTCAAAACAGCAATGAACAAATTTCAAAATGTTCATTTTTGAAAAATCTTGAAAATGGGCCATTTTCCACACAAAAAATGCCACGCCCAGGGTGAACAAGACGTTTCTTAGAAATGATATATGGGTCATAACATAACTACAATGACTGTGCGTTTCACACCAAAAATCATAAAATGGCAACTAAAGGACCTTGACATCATTTTCCCCTAAAAACCCTTAAAAACCCATTTTGGGACCTAAATCGCCACGCCCAAGCCGAACAAGGGTATCCCAGATACGAGACAGGCATGAGTCAAGTCAGTCAATAAAAGTATACTGAAAGAAGAAAACGATATAGGATGAGTTGGTACCTTTTTTCAAGCACACTAAAAGTAAATGATGCAATCACGAGAAATCCTGCAGGAGCAGCTATCACACAAAGACACTTAACGTCATATTTGTTTAAATGTCACACAAAACA
>JAOBRC010298017.1:0-13491 GCA_027575255.1 Scolionema suvaense
CTGAAATCCTTGATAAATTTTAGGAAAAGTCACCAAGTTTTGTGGTCATAGCATAAGTACTTCTTGAGGTATTTAACGAAGTTCATAGCCGCGGGCATCCCGTGCCCCCCCCACCCCAACCTTTGTAGGGTTGAAATACAATTTCGTGGAGCCCAAATTGCCTTGCCTGCTTGTATGTAGACTCTTCAAGACATGCAACTTATCTCACAGTCTGGTCACCTTCGTACGCTAATTTGCCGGTGCGAATTCAATACCCTATTGACTGGATGACTCTATCACCTGCTTTCATACAGTGTGAATTCTATTCCATTCTATAAAATAATTTGAATATTGGCACGTATTGTAGTTGTTGCCATGATACAAAGGATAACAATAGGTAAGGCTTGCGCCTTAAAGATTCGCACATGAAAGAGAAGCTCATTCGAAATTTGGGCATTTTACAGTTTGTTGCAGGACTTAGACAAAGATATAGCTTGAAATAAAATAATTGTGCGTTAAATTTTGTAAACAGTGATTATGGTAAATAGTAAACAAAAAAGTGGAGCTTAAACCACTTTTGAAAGTTCCTCTTTTACTGATGAAATTTATTTATTATTATTAGTTTACTATTATTTTGCATCCTTAATCATGACCTTGTATTTCTCTGAAAGGTCAAGCAATAAATAAATGGCTTTTCCCAATAGAGGGGTCTCTGTGCACCCCTAAGATTTTAAACTCAAAGTTTTGATGTAGATTGTTAGCACCATGGCTATAGAATATGATGCTTGGACCAAAATTCTGAAAAATTTGCATCAAAACCTTCAATGCAACTAAAACCATGTGTTTTTTTAGTATCCAAAGACAAAAGTGCGTGGACTAATAAAACATGATGCTTAACAGTCAAAATTTGATTTACATGAAACTTATCATAAAATCTTAGGATGTTCTTATATAAACCCTGATCTAGCAACATAGGTGTAATACAAGGTTTTTTGCTTTCATAGTTTTCTACCGAAAGCGAGTGAATTTCCGACCCATGATTTTAGGAGCGTGCTTTGGCAAATGCAATAGCCGTGTCCAATGCCTTTTATAAATGTGCTTGCTCCTGTACATATCAACAAGTGATCACTGTACTTTCGGGCCAAGTGTTGATGCCAGTGTGTCTATGCACTTGAGCAGCGACAAAATGCGAGTTCAGAGAGACATGGCTAAATCAGTTTGATTGATATGCATTGTGTTCACTGGTCTGCGTTCACTTGCTTACCTGCCAGGTGTTAACCCTTCCCATGCCGAGCCTAGCCTACAAGCCAGTTTTCACCAGATTTGGCCCTTTTTGGAGATAGTTTTTGAAGGGGTTAACTTTGTTGGTTCGGATTCTAACTGGAAGCATAGGTCGCGACGCTCCTAGGTGTCCACCTAGGGGTCCCAGTTCAATTTAATCCCCTCCCCATGCCATCTCGACTATAGTCGGGATCGGCACGGGAAGTGTTAAGACACAATCGTAGATGGCAACGTTGTTGGTTCTAGACTCCTAAGGTATACTTGCGCTGAGCTTAAATGAACTGGGCACGGCATTATAACCTGATTGGCCAATCGAAAATGCTAGATCTGAGAACAGGCTAAGATTAATTTGGGGTCAGATAATTTCAGTCAAGGGGTTCCTTGAAGTTGGGGGAGTTGAAAAATCAGAAGGGTTGGGCCCCCGGTGCCCACTACGCCAGAACTACAATCTCAGTGTAGAGTTACGAACTGATGGTTGAAGGAGGTATTTTATGAATATTTCTAATACAAGTTATTACTATCATTTTCATCAGCCCCCCTCCCCTCTCTAATTTTTTCTCGCCTTTTTGGGTGACCTGCGCCCTCCAAACTGTTCCCCCCCTCTTTCTGGAATTTTTCAAAAGCATATCTTGGTGATAGAATTTATAGTGGTTTAGGAATAGATTATCGTGTAGTGATTAATTTGGCTTCATAATTTTAATTACTTCTTCCAATTTTCAGTGATGTCTTAATTAAAGTTTATATAACTAATTATTTTCATAATTAATTCATTTAAGCATCTTTGCCTTTGTTGCAGTTATGTAGATCCTAAAAACAGTCTCAGCTTTCCCAAACTTACTTCTAGGTGAAATTCTTCAAATCATTTGCATGTCATATGGCAATAGACTGCATTGGCACAAAATTTGGACGGGACATGTGTTACGTCTTGCTATTAGAAGTGTTAAACAGGGAATCATTTAGCCTAATTGTCATTTCTCATCTTTGAAAACCTGAGTGGGCGCGCAATCCTGTTTGCATTGGTACAAATATTGGAAATTATGTTATGCTAAACAGAATTCTGCAAAACTTTCGACAAGTGCTATACCAGCCTTAAAACAACAGCAGAGGTGATTTTGGAGAATCTTCAAGCAACAGATTTTTTTCAATCACCTTTTTTGGTAGCACTTGGATGAGCAGATCAAAGGAAAATTTTAGGAGATACTTCTTGAACAGCTTCTCAATTTTTGTCTTGCATTTTGAAAAATAGGTTCAGTTTCTTCTTCCAGTATAAGAATCTTAGTATACTTTTTCAACCTTCTTAGAAAATGGTCACCTTTACGAACCTGTTTAATTTGATACCCTCTCTATGCTATCCAAACTATGATCGGATCGGTAGGGGTCTATGTGATTTGCAATTCGACTTGCCGAATCTGAACGGCAAGTAAGCACATCCAGGAATAGTTAATTGGGAAATGAAGTAGAGACATGTTAGTTGGGACTCAAAGGCAATGGATTCAATATGTACCCCAAAATTTTGATTCTATTCCCTCAGTTCCTGAACCCCTGCAAAGAAAACACCAAATCTTGCTACAACCACAATAAGGTTCCTATTTCAAAAAGCTCTATCTTCTATCTCCCCCCATCCCCACCTTTGTAAAAGTGGCCAGGGTTTTTTCTAGCCACTTTCTTAGGTCCGGTAATAGGACGTTAAGAAACTCAATTTGCTAAAAAGCTCAATTTCTTAACCAAGCAATTTCCAAGCTACATTCACCAGCTTTAACCATTTCACATGGAGCTGTAACATCACTGGACAAAGACATTTCAATATGAAGCATGCACCTGCTTGAAAAATACTTCCTGAAGACTTAGGGTGCATTCCATCATATATATTTGCATTATTTGTACAAAATGCTATCTACATTTTCTATATCCAACAAAAATACACCAAGGTGTAAAAAATTGAGTTTTCAAAACTCAATATTTTTTGTAAAAACCAGCCATAAGCAAAAGTGGCTAGAAAAAATCCTGGTGGCATAGGGTTGCATTGTAATGTGTATTATTTATTTTTGTGAAAAAATGCATTTTTATGTACCGAAGTCTTTTACATAACTGCCTCTTACTGTTATCTGACTGATGACTCTTGAAGTGAGTTGTCTGGTTTTCTTTGTAGGCATATTTAGATGAATATGAGGTTGAAAAAGCGGAATATGCTGAAGCCATGAAAGCATACCACAACTCTACTGCATACAGGGAATGGTTGAAGGCTAAAGAAAAAGGTATTTAAATGATTATTCATCGTTTATTTGTATTGAGTGTGTGGTTACTTTTTGTGCTGATTCAGTAGTATTCCATTGTTTCCACAATGTAGGAGCTGAGAAGATGGTATTGCTTTTCGTGCTCAGGATATCGCTGTATGTTTAATTCAAATGTGTCGCAATTTTATCACAACTGAACCTTCTTTTTAGCACAGAATGCGATTCAGGAACAACAGATGATGGAGAAGATGATTGGAAGCTCAGTACCGGTATGTTACGTGATCAAATCTTACATCCGTGTGTCTGTTTAACTGGCTATACTGCGATGACTTACCATGATTGAAACTATGTCCAGTATGCAATGCTCTTTTTGGACTCACGCTTTACCGGAAGTGTCCTATAAAATGAGATCTGTCCCTCCCTCCCTCCATCACCACTCAATGAATTTTTCTGAAATTTGGTGTGAAGGCGACAATCCGTAATTGATGAAAAGTGATGGAGCCGGAATTTCGAAAAAAAAATTTTGTTTGCCTTGCAGGTGGCAATTTATGCCCCAAAATGGCCATTTTTAGGGTTTTTTAAGAATATTTCAAAATCTGTGTATTACTTTTTTGCGGTTTTTGGTGTAAAGCTACAGGGCAATAGTAGTTATGCTGTGGACCACGGTTCATATCAGGGAAAACTCTCATTCAACTTGCCGGTGGCAATTTATACATGTCCAAAGAAGGCGTTTTCATGTTTTTTTGCTAATAAGTCGAGAACTGTTCATTCGATTCTTGTTATTTTTGGTGTGAATATTAGGGGCAACTGTACGCATGTTTTGATCCATATTCCATGTCTCCTGAAAGTCTCGTTAATTGGCTTGCAGGTGGCAATTTAGATCCAAAAATGGAGATTTTCAGGGTTTTTTCCACATATGTCATGACCAGTTAGTCTGTTTATTGGTATTTTTGGTGTGAGTATTTGAAGAGCTGTGCACATGTTATGAACCATTTGCCATGTCTCCGGACAATCTCGTTTGGCTTGCAGGTGGCAATTTATTCCCCAAAATGGTGTTTTTCATGTTTTTTTTTTTCAAAAATAAGTCAAAAACTGTTCATGCGATTCTTGTCATTTTTGGTGTGAATATTAGAGGCAACTGAACACATGTTTTTAGCTAGATTTCATGTCTCCCGAAAATCTCGTTTGGCTTGCAGGTGGCAATTTAGGTCCAAAAATGCTGATTTTCAGGGTTTTTTCCACATTGACGATTAATCTGTTTATTGTTATATTTGGTGCGAATATTTGAGGCAACTGTATGCATGTTATGAACCATTTACCATATTTTCCGACAATCTCGTTTGGCTTGCAGGTGGCAATTTATGTCGGAAAATGGTTGTTTTTAGGGTTTTTTTCCGAATTTGTCATGAATGGTTCATCCGTTTTTTATCATTTTTGGTGTGATTCATAGGAACCTCTCTGCGTACGTTGTCTGAGGAAAATCTTGTTAGGCTTGCGGGTGGTAATTTACGTCAGAAAATGGCTATTTTCAGGTTTTTCTCCAAATGCGTCAACAATGGTTTATCTTTTTCTTTTTTGGCGTGGATCTTAGGGGCAACAAAGCGTATGTTATGATCCATGCTTCATATCTTGGGAATATGTTCTTGTTCAGCATGCAGGTTGCAATTTATGTCGATAGTGGCTGTTTTAGGGTGTTGTCACAATGTTTCAAGAACACTTCCTGGGGTTTTTGTCATTAGTGGTGCAAATCTTATGGCTTACGTATTATTCTCTTCTTTGATCTGACGCGGAGAATCTCAATTAAGTTTCTGGGAATCCACTAATTATGTGACTTGTTTTCTGCAAGCTAAGATTTTGATCTTCAGCGCTCTCTGAAGAGAAATTTATTTCATGATGATACAGCAGGTTTTGTCATGATATTGTTAGACAGAAGATAAGGGAAACGGGGACTGACCATCAGTTGCTGATAGTTTTGATAGTTTCTAGCGACTGTTCTGGATCAAAAGTTAGATGACAAAAATGAAGGGCTATGTTTAAACCTGTTTGAACCCTTTCCTTGACATCAATTTTAAAAGTTGAGCTTGCCAAGGTTGACTTATTAGGCCCTGCACTTAACTTCCTGGTAATACGAAACCGTTTGCAAAAGATGCGTTCAAACATAATATAAATCTCTAGTGATCCCACGTGCTACACAAAAAGCTTTATAAAATCACTGCGCTGTATTCAAATCAATGAAAACTGGGTGTGTGCAACTAATGGTGCAGAGGGAATCATGACTGCTTGTTTTGTGGAACTCTGCATGTATCTTTATAATTTGAACTGCCACCTGAGGTTAGACGGGCCATGACCATGTTATATGTATGATATCTGCCAGCATAAAACTTCTTGGATGGGTTTTATTCAACCTAAAGCTTGTCAGGTTTGCACCCAGGTTAATTTGTTAAAGTAAGAAATAAAGGTTCAAGTTTGAAGCTGAAGATTTTCTTAGCGTTTCTTAGAATTTTGTCATTTTTCAGGCTGGGTTTTTGGACTCCAGCTTTAGCGGAAGAGTCCTATAAAATGAGGTCTGTCCTTCCATCCGTCCTTCCGTCCTTCATCAACAGATTTTCCTGGATAACTGCTCAATTACCTTTTGTAAAATTTGGTGTGAAGGTGGCAATCCGGAAAATTGAGGAAAAGTTATAGAGCCGTAATTTTGAAAAATTGTTTTGTTTGGCTTGCAGGTGGCAATTTTTGACCAAAAATGGTCATTTATGTGTTTTTTCAAAATATTTCAAGATCCTTTCATTGCTTTTTTGTAAATTTTGGTGTGATACTTCAGGGCAATAACAGTTATGTTATGGAACATGTTTCATATCTGGGAAAACTCTTATTCGACTTGCAGGTGGCAAGTTATCTGTGTCCAGAAGTGTTGATTTTTGTTTGTTCCTAATGTACCAAAAACGTTTCATCTGATTTATGTGATTTTTGGTCTCATTCTTCGGAGTAACTCTGCATCAACCATATGCCATGTCTCAGGGAAATCTCATTTGGCTTGCGGGTGGCAACTTATATCCAAAAATGGGCTATTTTCATGGCTTTTTGCAAGTACATCAGAAACGATTCATCTGATTTTTGTCATTTTTCGGTGTGATTCTTTGCGAATTGTCTGTTTACATTATGAACTGCGTTCTATGTCTTGTTTGTCTTATTGGTGGCAATTTATGTCCAAAACTGGCGATTTTCGAGGTTTTTTCCAAATATGTCATGAATGGTTGATCGGTTTTTGCTATTTTAGGTGTGATTCTTTGGGGCGCCTTTGCATGCTATGACCCATGTACCATGTCTATTCAAAATCTTGTTAGACATGCGGTGGTAACTTACGTTGAATACTAGCTATTTTCAGAATTGTTTTTTAATATGTTATAAATGGTTTATCCGTTTTTATTATGTTTGATGTGATTCTTACATAGGGAAAACAGTTTTGAACGATGCGCGATGTCTGGAGAAAATCTCGTTAGGATTACAGGTGGTAATTTACGTCCAAACCTGGCTATTTTATAACAGGTTTTCTTATTCAAAATGGCGTTTGGTTGTTTAATACAAGAATGAGCTTGCCAATGTTTGAACGAGTTCATTCATGTTATTGGAAAGCCATACTGTTTATACTCTTGAAGAAGAAGGTTTAGGTTGAAGTTAAAGATGGCTTTATTGTGAAAATATGTTCACAATAATGTCGGTTATGATAAATATATTCTTGGGTTTTTGGTGCAAGTACTAGCTTGTTGTGTGTTCTTAGTGACGATTCTTATGTGTTTACAATGCTTTTATATTTATGTATATAGAAAGAAGAACCCAGATTCCAGTTACAGCAAATCGATGAGGAGGATGGTGAGTTTTTATTATGCTTTGTTGGAGCTCCTGACCGCCCTGCGAAATGATCGCATCCTCTTCAGCACAGCCTCATTGAAGTACAATTCTAGTCTCCCCACCTCCTGCGCTGCCCCTTATTAGGTATGTATTTTTCTTGAGAGGAGAGTTTTTGCTGACACACATCCCCTAGGTCGGCTTGCAAGTTCCTACTAATTAAATTTTGGATGCAAATTATCTGGAACTGGATGTTGACAGAGAGAGGGAATCTCCGCGCCTTTAGTGCACATAACCTGCTAGTGAAAAGCGGTGATTTTGTTGAAGTCAATTCCCATGGCCAAAATGCTGGAAATATGTTGAAATCAGCATATCTGTTAAAATACTACATTGGAAATAGTATATATATATATATACTATAGGATAACATAATTGCTTTCAGCCAAACTTTAACTGAAAAGGGTACAGTATATTAGAGAAATTCTCCTTGGAAATAACACGGCTTGTGGTGAATAAAATATTACTATTGTTTTTCTTTTTCTCACCTTGTTGATTATACTGTATTGAAGAAATAATTTCTCTATTGGTTACAGGTACGTGTTTTAAAAGTGGAGTGCTATGCATTTTTTTCTCTGCTACGACCCTAGTAAACATGCAAGTCTTTCTGCCCGCATGTATATCAATAGTTACTCAAAATTTCTAGTAACTTATGTGTTAACTGTTAGCTGCACCGGTAGTATTTTTTTATCTCATGGCGTCGATTGGTATGTTAGATCACAATCATCGCAGAACCATACTTAAGGTTTTTTCTGTGTTTGCACTCTTGTATGCTTGTTGTTTCTACAGCCGATGAAGATACATTTTCTGTCAAACACGTGGCAGCATCCAGATTCCAGCGTAACCATCGACTCATCAACGAAATATTTAGCGAGACTGCTGTGCCTGATATAAAAACAAGTATGGTTTGAATTGTTGTATACGTTGTTTGTGCATGAAGTTATGCGAGTTTAGTCTCATCTTTCGTTAAATGTAACATGTATGTACGTGTTAATGCCTGCTTATTTAGAATTTAGGCTGTGCGGAACTAGTTAAATAGAGGTTGAATGTCAGAAGATTACCAGGCTTTTCGTCCTAATCAGGTTTCACTGGGTGTACCTTTTGCTTCTATCTGCCCCCCTCTGAATTCTCACAAATTTTAAGTTAGGTTTGAATGTATCGGGGGAGTCACTTCATTTGCAACAATCTTGACAACTTCTACTTTTTTCGGAGAAACTTTCGCGAGAGAAACTTTTGCGATGTCGAAAAGTCGCGAACTTTTTTTGATAAACTTTCGCGAATCAGTAAATCTCAAGAAATTCGCGAGATAAACTTTCGCGAAAAGAAAGCATTTTGTGAGTTCTTAAGGTCCTGAACCTCCCTTATCCCCACCTAAAATGAACATTGACTGAGCTTACTTTCGCGAAATCGAGTCTTGGAAAAAAATTTTCTCCGAATAAAGTACCTACTACTTTAGGTTTCCAAGTATTACTCCCCAACCCCACCCCTCCGCCTCGCCCATCTTTAATTGAAAATTCAATTTCCGTTCCATCATTTTGGACGCTCAGTATCTTCTTTGTTCAAGTCTTTGCCCTGTAGAATATTTGTTGCTGGAAATTTACCATTTGTTTTACTTCATTGTAGACATACGCAATTTCTTCTGAAACGACACTCCCCAGTATCGAATGAGCTTTTGCTGGGTGTGTGCCAGTAGCTTTTAGGAGACTACTAAATGCTCACAAGAAGCAACGTTATAGGCTTAATTTTATGGGCACGTAGTAAAACCATGAAAAGTTATGTTCGTACTTTCCTTAAAAGTGTCTCGGACCCGTGATGCTTTTTTTTTCTGTTATTGTTGTTCGTATTTCTTAGTTTATTTTTTTTTTATCAATTGCAAACACAGCCAGCATCACCTTCTTTTCTTGAATTCGAAAGTTTTGGCGGGAAGGTTTGACCATTTCACCTAACGTTTTCTGTCAATTCTTTCCACCAAAAGTTAGCTCCTGTGTCGTTTCTTTTGCCAATTGACATGTCATGCTCCTCTGCTGACCTCTTGTTGTTATATTGACTATATGATTCCTCTACTTTATGACACCAGATCGCGGTCATATTCTTGTAGAATTTGTGTGATTTTTTTAAAACTCAACGCGAACCCTACCTTCCTTGTATCCTAAATAGGTTTTTTTCAATCCTCAGTGAAAGTGGTTGCAGCTACGTCTTTGAAAATTTGGTTTTCTGTTTTTGGACAACTCCATTTCCTTTGATATAGTAATCTTGGTTTACAATGTCGAACCTTGTCTTCTTCCTTTCAGTTGTAACCAAGCCTCGTCTGGAAAATCTGAAGAGACAAGTCCAATCGTTGATGCAACATCAGGTTATATTTCTATGGTCTGTTTGTGCAAAATGGGTTTATTGCTGCCTTTCGTGTCTACAATCCCTTGAGAAGAACTTTGCCAATATATTGATTGAAGTTCAATAGCCTCTTTACGATGCCATGGCTAAGTGTTAAAGGTCTTCCCCCATTGATAATTGCATGATATCGTCGATAAATATCTGGGGAAGCCTGACTACGTCCAAAATTTGTAGCTGTTAGTGTACGCTTACCTGGGGCGGAGTTATGGGGAAAAAATACCATTCCCTGCTTTTTTCCCCTCATAATTGAAAACTGAAATGAATATTTCTCATAGCGCCATGAACAAAAGTGCTATACTTCATGAATTAGACAATTTAGAACTCTAGACTTTTTGAGCCAAATTTTGAAAAGTATGACGAGAATTGGTGGGTCGCTGAGTTGAGTGTTATAGTGCAGAAATCTCCCTTCTAGCCGGCACACATGAATGACGCACGACACATCACGACAGTTGATATTAATGTTCTGAAACAAGATTTCTATCAAATACTGTCTCCTGGCCACCATATGAATTTCAAGTTTTAACTTTTGTGCCAGTCGATTTGTACCGGAAGATTACCATCAACAAAAACAATATTTTACTTTGCTTGCTGTTGTTTTTAGCGGAAGCTTGAAAGTGAGATTCTTGACATGGAAGAGAGGTTTGCAGCCAAGAAGCGGCGAATTCTTGAACAAAGTGAGGCATTTGAACAGGAAATAGAGAAGGTTTGTGGCTCGTCTCCTTTTCATAATATTTGTATACGAACGCACTATTCTTTTGTAGTTCGAAGTGTCTGTTGTGCCAGTCATCATGTATAGAATTTATATATGAACCTGGGACGTGTCCTCCAGATTTTTAGAAAGCCGATATCCTATACCCTAAGGTAATTAATTTTTGCGGTACTAATTTTTGCGAATTTGTGTACTTTTCGCAAAAATTAGTTCCGCAAATCGTTTCAAATCTGCCATTTGCAAAAATAGTCCCACGAAAACAATCAAAATTCAGAAAAACAAAGAAAGAAGGAAAGACAGGCAAATACGGACACTGTTTCAGGCCTTTCATGTTCACTGACGCCTATCCTAACTACCTGATTCGCAAAAATCAATTTCGCTAAATCCATGAATGCATGTGATTCGCCAAAATTAGTTCCGCAAAATATTTGGGATCGGCTCCCTCTGTCGCAAAAAATAGTTCCAGAAAAATTAATTCCGCAAAAATTAACTACCTTGAGGTACCTGGTGATGATATAAGCAAAGGTGCCACGGAGAGCAAAGCTATCCTTTAATGAAATGTTTGTTTATTGTTAGGTATTTCTTTGTGGGCGTACTTATCTAATATCATTTTATGTAGCTGTATGCAATGTTGTTGATGTAGTTATGATAGCAGAAAGTAATTATTATGTTTTAGACCAGCATATGTATAGACTAATCTATGACAAGATCATCTGACATTCTCCCTTTTTTTCCTTCAAGCGAAGATTGTAGTGATTGTAAAGGAATAGCGCTCGTTTTCATTGTTCAATTATGTTCGGAAGAACTAGAGAAAGAGACTTCCTTGTCTAATTTATTTGTGTTTGTTCACGTTGTCTATATTGGTTGTGAGCTATCGCCGATGTACTTAGCGGCTGCATTTACGTCTACGTTCTCAAAGAATTTCTGTCAGAAATACGCTGGTAACTTTGTTGTTTCTAGCTCTCAAAGCCACCGCCGGCTATTAAAGAAACGAAAGAAATGCCGACTACGGCGAAGAGTGTTGTGATGGAAACTGGAAATAACGTTCTCCCATCTGGTGCTGAAAGATTGGAGACCCGCACGTCCACACCAGATCCGACTTCATCTTGTGCGCCTGTGGAGAGTGAAATAGCGCTTCTTCATGAAAAACCAATTAAGACCGAAAGCCCGTCTTCACCTGAAGCTGCAAGTGGCTTGCCTCTTTCAGTTATACGAACAGATGTCACTACTGCCTTGAATGCAGTTGAATCCAGTACAACCGGTACAACGTCGTCTCAAGCCCAGCCGAGTGTGATTCAAAAATCGTTTTCATCCTCTCGAGAGCCAGTTATTCAATCTATTGCTGATGTGCTTGTGTCTGAAACAACGCGCATTGGTGGTGAACACAGAGATGATGACCCTGTCATGAGCCAAACAGAAGCAACCATTGCATCGCAGGAACCTAGCACCTGTCCTCCTCTTCTCTCCAGTTATACACCTGAGGTTAGTTCTGCAATAAGGCATACATCTGCTGCACATAGTGGAAGTATGGGATCTGTACCAACGTCTGTGTTGTCGGTAGCTCAATCTGGTGTATCGCCACCTGCTGTGCTTCCTCAAACTGATTTGCAAATGCAACAACCTCAGTACATTCAAGCACCAACCGAAGGGGCACCCAGTAACCCATCCCAACCATCAGGAAATACTACTTGATCATATGGGTGAACTTTTCGGATCATTGTATAATGGTTTCGTGTATCGGTCACTAAGCGCTGCGCATGAAGAAGACATTATTCTTTGCATTTGCATAATTGCTAATAAGAGAAAGACGGTTTCTTCATACGGTTTCACTCAATGGGATGTCATTGACGACATGTTTATGTACGTTGACCATCGATTTTGTTGGTATCAGGTTGGTGGCCTTTTAGTATGCTGTGATGCTGACGACCAAAAGTTTAGTATCCTTTGAGTTTCGTATTGCCACTTCCGTCACAAGATCATTTCATGGCTTGTTTGCAGATATTATGGGAGAAGTTTCTTGCTTAAGGCAGCTAACATTAGCAACGTTAAATGATTCTGCATTGGCAACTGCTCGAGTTTTCTACATAGCTGTGCCCGAAGAGCATAAGAGAAAACGACTTAAAAGAAAGAAGGACTCCATTTTCGTACGGCAGTGTGTATTAACTGTCAACTAAAATTCGAGTTATACCCGCAAGTGATGTAGAAATTATGTTCTTACGTTTATAGGTTATTATTTTGTCGGCTTTATTTGTCTCATTGTACTGCCCTTCAAATATATTTCAAAATGTAAAGTAGAAGATTCTCTGGAAGTGTTAACTTTGGTTTGATTGTACGTAAAACTGGCAGCTTGTGATTTGATTGATCTTTCCTTGTCATCTGTTTCTTTCACTTGATGTAAGTCTGTACGAAGCCTGTTGATACTCTGTCCTGCTCACAATGAAATATCTGTCCTATTGTACTGATCTCACTTACGGGTATATGTGATTCTGAAAACACTGTTCTACTACATCTGTTACAAAAATAGAAACTTCTCCAAAAAAGCGCACTTATCTACTGAAAAGAAATCAGAATAATAAACAATTTGCTTTCCAAGAAGTCCAACTTCCGACTGACTCAAGCGAGTCCTTAATTCAGGATAGCCATAAGAACATTTTATCCACTCAAACCATAGACCATGGATATTACTTCTTTGTAGAAGTACCACTTCGTCCTTGCGGGTGTTTCTCGATGGTAATGTCTTCATTCTTGGGTATTCTTGAGTTGTTGAGCATTCTTCATTTGGTGTTTGCCTCTTATAGTGGATTGCTTCCCTTATGTTCGCCTCGGGTTCAATTATCTCTAATCAACAATTTATCCGCCGTTGTCTGATAGCTGTGTCTTTTTACTGAAGAACATGAGCCAATAGACTATATTAAACGCTGCAAATGATATTGGAAATATCATCCGCGAGTATTCATCTATAATGTCAACACGGAATTGGCATGAAAGTCTATC
>JAOBRC010298128.1:0-13489 GCA_027575255.1 Scolionema suvaense
GAGGGGAGTCAGAAAGGCAAGGTAGTCAGTTTAATGTCAATGCACAAGTATTCTGGTAATGTGGCCAAATATTTTGTTTGAGATTGTAGATATGCTTATTAGTGTGGCGCTAATACACTTTCGTACCCCCACCATTTATACGGCTCGTTACACGACCGCGTGACCGATGATCTCACTACGCTCCCACTGATGCTGCCCAGCGACTGTACACCGTCAGGTGAGGGGGGTACGAAAGTGTATTAGCGCCATAAGTGTTAGCTATGCTTATAAAAAAACAACAACATGCAGCTAGTTCCATTCTCAGTTTGTCTTACCTGATAACAGATGCTCCACTTTTGCATAGCCGGCCTGCTGCTTATTCGCTATGTTGTTGCGGAGCACAGACATTAGAGCAGCAGGCCTCTATGCAGTGCACAACGTCTGGTTCCAGGTTAAGTTTGTCAGTCTGTTCAATTGACCCGTGTGTTGTGGCTCGTGTTAAGAATGGGACTAAACTAGTCTAGGGCTGCCAGAGAGCCGACTGCAAGAGATACCAACTGCGACTGGCCCCACCAAACAATTTGAAGCGTGGCTGTATGTTGTGGCTACAGTTGCCAAGGAGAACATTGGCAAATAGACTCTAAAAGGTATCCAAAAAGATCAGATACTGTACTCTCCTGCTCGTTCTCGTATGTAGAAGCAAGACGGCTAGCAGAATCATGTCAAAGATAAGGCAACTAATATAGTCCTAGGTCACTGGCCTCACCAGAATTGGACTGTATATATGTCACATACATCAATTTTCATGTTGGATTATGCGTCCAGGTGACTTCATGCACAGGCGTTCATTTCTGCAAGCTCGGTAGAATCACATTGAAAGTGGTCAGGAGATCAGCTGACCTGCCACTAAGCTCTTTTCTTGCCTAATCTGCACTGAGGAACGAATTGTAGATGGCAGAGAGAAGACGTTAGGGCTAGGCTATAATCCTGGACAAATACCTATATTTGGAATTTGCATCAAAAATGACATGTTAACATTACCAACCCACAAGCAAAGGATTCTGGAACGAGAAGAATAGTGGTGCATATGACGTAAGATGGGTGGGGTGCGTTTCACTGTTTTGTTTGGGTATCAACTTCTAAAAAACAGTATTTTGGACGCCTGCATGGTTGCACAAAGCTTGCCAGAACCTCAAGATGGGTGTTTCACCTTTTTTGGTAGCATAGCTAAAGCTTATAAGCATAACTAGCTTCCGAGGCTCAGAGTTTTTTCACCAGTAGCCCTATATATTACTCATTTTTTTCCACAGGACGTTGTTCATTCTAGTTTCACAAATCCTGCTACTTTGCTGTAGCATTATAGATTTACAAGAGACGTTTTCTAAATGCTGAGTTATGAGTTATAAGATAGCGAATTTGGCAACTTTGATATTGAATCATTATTGTTCTTTGTAGACAAAAGTACTTTCTCATGATTCAAAATTTCAACAAAATAAGCATAATGGAAAGCATAAATGAACCCTGAATCCACGAAAAATTTAAGCATATACTTCAGGCTGAACTGAAATTACCTGATACTTATAAAATAGAAGGTGTATATACTTCGTGTCATAAATGGCCTCGGCAGTATTGGTTCTGTGAACTGTCCATTTTGAATCTTGGCCTGAAAATAGCCTTTGTCCAATATATTTTTCGTGCATTCGAAATAGAGTTTGACCTTGAATTAAATGTATCACTACGGTAATATATTTCTAGAAGCGCAATTTTGCGTAGAGTAACATACTGAGAGCCTCAAAGACCCGAGTGTGGGCAAAGAAAGTTACATCAACAGATGTGAACACCAGTAATATAAATGTATTTTTTTTGCTGTATGCTGTTAATGTATTGCATTAGGTTATAATGCATAATCACAATAAAACACTCTAACAGAGCTTATTAAGCTCTCGTACTTGGAAATGCCGCTAATAAACATAAAGTATACCTTTTTTTGTGAGCAACCCAGTTTTTTCATTTTGCCCCAAAACATTGTTTATCGGTTAACACAACAAGGGGGTGGGTTGTTCCAACCCCCCTAGTCTAAAATTTTGTACTGCAAAAAACGGCTGAAGCTTTTGCTGCAATTTTTTGCAAATCGCTACAGGATTTACTTGCGCATCTTTTGGTGCAAATTTGGTCGTCATGCCTATAGCAACTGTTGCCCCTAATCACTGCATATCAGCAAGTCTAATTCAGACTTATAATCGTATTTTTATATCCCGGCCAATATTCTCCTGCAGCAGTATTTCTGGCAGAGCTGAAATAGTAGGCTACATTGCATTAAAACTTGTGGTACACATTCATGAGGGTAGTCAGGAGACAAATCTTTTCTGTTACATGTACAGAAAGTACAAAAACAATAACTAAGTGAAGAAAAGGAGTAGTGTAAACAAACTCATCCAAAACAATGAAAAATATTCCTTTCTTCCTCTGCACTGGAAACGTCATCATCGATATCCGCTGCAGGTGCATTGGTGCAATTTCGTCCTTGGCAGCCATCACATGCTTGAACACATGCCAAACCGTTTTTCGGACAGGAGCACACTTGTGTGGTATACATGAATTACGACTTGTGATTTTGCAATTACATTTAGTATATTTGAGAAGCCATTGTGGTGCTGGGTCGCGCTCAGTATTTACTGGACTCAAAATTCCATCATCCCTTTTCCATCCCCATTCGCAAGGATTGAAGCAGCGCAAGCTCAGTTCATGTCATTGAATCACTTGCAAGTGCACACAGAGTATATGATAGTAAACTGTTCTTTCTAAGGGAGGATGATTTTCAGGATGAATAACGGTGCGAGTTGCCACCATTTCAATATCTTTCTGTGTCTGGGTTGTGCCAAACTTTCAGACAGAGTGCTATTGTAGTTAAAAATAAATGGTTAAGTAAATCATTAGGCGACAACACAGCAGAAAGAGTGACTCAAGTTATGAATTTAATAGTTATATCCCTTATGCTTCAACTTTTCAGCGCTGTAAAAAAAGATAATAGCACAATGAGGGACCACTGCATGCTTCATTATTTGAAGAAACAAGTAGAAGTAATTTGGAGTGTAATCATAACTAGAACTCCGGTCTGTCCAATTTCGTCTTGCGTAGCTGTGTCCCTGCCAAACTGATCTATTGCCAATCTCAGATCTGTTGAATTCTCCTGTACTTTCAAGATTTTGGTTTTACATGAACAAATTAAAAAGTAAGATACGCTGAGCTTCACTTCATTATTTATCTTGTATTACGTATCTTTTGAAGTTATAACCTACCTAGAGCCACTTCTCGAAAGCTGCTCATTAGCTTTCAAAAAGTCTACATGATATAAGTATTTGTTTGTTAAGAGTTATCTTACGTATTATACAAAGGACATCGAATTAACTGCTATTCAAGGACTTTTACCCGCAAAAATCTAGCTACCCAACCTCTGTACAATCATTTGTACTATCCGCTAGAGTCTCAACTCAGCCTTGCACCGCTGGCATATCTCAATAGATACATGCATTATACATAGGGAAAATCGTCTTAGACCTATACACTTACCTTTCTGATGAATAGCAGAGGTTGAATCACACTCTGACCAGGCAAGTGCAAATAAAAGGGCAGCTGGATCTGTGCATGCCTCCTTCAGGTGTCTCACATATGAGTACACTAACTTTGTACACTTTGAGTTTGGATTTCGCATCTCAGAACTGAAATAAATATCAGCCACGTCATTGCTCCAGTGATGAGTCAGAAGAACCAAAAGGTCAGTGTCGTCATCAGTAACCACTACTTCCTTTCCACTTATAGCATAACGTAAGACCATACTCACAATTAGAACATCTGCATCGCCAGCACTTCGATTCGTTTTGATGGTTTCATATTTCTCAAGGCATGAACAAATTAATTGTATCAGCTGTTCTTTGTTACCACTGCATTGAAGGAAAGAGTCTCTTTTCACTGTCACCTTCAAGTGAAGTGCAACGTTAACTTTTGATGAACTGTTTATCTTTCTACGAACCATCAAAAACAAGACAAATCTCTTTGTGCTTTTGGTATATCTTCTTCAGGAATGTGACATATTGGTATGTTGAGTTTGGCAACCATGCTACTTAATGCAGAAAGTCGCCACCATCCACAACGTTGATCGCAGCCTGTGTTAGCACCTCCGATTCAATTTTCTTTAGGAGAAAGTTTCTCGATGATGATTTTGCAGGCTTTCTCATGTAGCCATCTTTGAAAAGAGCAGTGGGTTCTTGTATAAGTTCATATGCAAAACATTCCTAAATGTTTTCTTCCTGGATAGCCACTGCTGTTAAGCTACTGAACAAAATTGTGGCGTTGACAACAGCTTCTTTCTTTTGGTACTTCTGGTCCAATTATGAGATGATCTGGAGTTCTTACTTGATCCCTTCATTTTACTGTAGCACCTTCCGTGCAGATGCCATCCAGTTTCTGTTGAATTAGGTACCGAATGTGTTCAGCATAGTCACAGTTAATGTTGTCTTGAGCTAATGCTATGAGACCTGTTGAAATGCTTCTTAATATTGATATGTTGATGTCAAAAGGATTGTGAACATAAAAATGAAGGACAACATATAGACTCATTCTGTTTGAAGAGTGACTAAATTGCCATAAAGTGACTTTAGGACCATGTTTATGAAAACACTTACAAATGTTTTAGGTCTACGACTTAATTGTTTACAGATGAACATATGCTTGTATTGCCCCCCCCATTTTACGGTGTCCCACCCTTTTGACTATCCCCCTTTTTACAAAAAGTTTCCTGTTCCCCCTTTGGACATATTAGTTTCGTAGTACCCATAGATGACCATGTAATGATCTCCCATGTTCAGACATCTATTGTCTTGTTTGTGTATGCCGATTGTATTGTTTGTTTTTGTTATTGTTATTGTTTGCCAATTGTGCCATCAAAATGTGTCATTTTTCATGGAATTTTTTATATGAACGATTTGTTTTGCTTCGGTCTATGTGATCTATTGTTCATCTTTGTGTTTATGTTAAGCTGCTGTTGTCTGTCATATTGGCTGAGTGTTGGGACATGTAAGACATGTTTAAAGCCACTACCTGAGCAGGGCTTTTTGAATTAGGTGCACGCTCGTAACGTGTGCCATACGTGCACCGTATCCCTGATTGAGGGGCACGAATATTAATGCATCATACTTCAATTTCCCCCCTCTTCTTATTCCCTTGTCCTCTTCCCCAGTTGCATAATTCTTGTTTCATTGTAAGAAAATTATAATTCAAGTGCATACGCTGCATTTTGTTCTCACGTCTTGCATTTCGTTTCATTTTCTTATTTGTATAACCCTGCCTGCAATTGACTGAATATCCTTTGAATATTCTTGGCCATCAAATAGCTCCAGGGCTGAAAGTTTTGTAGAGGAAAAAATGCAATGCAATAAAACTCAATTCTGCAGTTTAGTCCAAGAGAAGGCATGTTGGCAGTTCCTGTCTGAGAGAAAAATGCTATGGCTGTATGGTGCACGCGTGTGCCATATGTGGCTTTGAGGCGAACGTATTTTCTTACTCCTAGATTTAGAATTTAAAATGCCCTGCTGAGTCTCGAGTGCTGGTACCCAGGTGGTGGTCATAGTTCCCCCCTTCCCCATTTGAATGGAGGGAGGGGTAAGCATTTTTTTTAATGTTCATTAAAGTGGGGGTTGGCAGCAAACGGAAATTCAGGTGGGGGTGAATATTTACTGGTAGGTGTTGGTGTAAATGCATGCCAGCATCTGGATTTTGGAACTCAAGAGTCAGAAATCTTTAAGGCTACTGTAACTTGCCCCCTAACCGCCTAAAATAGGACTCAATCTCATCTTTTCATTTATTCTACAATTCCTCTTCCTATTACAACTGACACTGTCAACCTTCCAGGAATTTTATATACACGCAAGCAACAGCTATTCATGAGATCTTACATGCATCAAATGAGTAGCATACTTCTTTCGTCTACAACATTGTTAGGTAGAAACGTCATGTTATTAAGCTGTAGAGTAGCTTCAGTTCCCTCTGTGTGCTGTTATCACTTTCTTACATTCATGCAATTTGCTTACTTCATGGGACGTTTTCACCCTTGTAACTGGTATATGCTACCCTAGCTGTTATGCTACAAGCATAAACCTTCTTTATTGTGAGTTCATCTTGTGTTAGGACTTTATCAATTTGGAACCATTAAACGAGAGTCATGAGCATCCGGAACATTTTCTTGGGGGTTCCTGATCTAAAACTTAGGAGGGGGTTGATAGCTGTAGGTGGGGGTGGCACTCCATAGGTGGGGGTTCAGATCCCAGAGGAAACTATGTCAGTGGTGTGTTCAATCCACGTAATCTCTGCCTAGAGCAGGACTCTGATTTCTCATTTCTCATTTGTTATTTTATTGGTTGGTTTTGTCTGCCATTGTCATCAACAGTTTTCACAAGCCGTGCAAATGGGTGGATGTATCACTCCCTACAGGGTGCATTCCTGAATTCCTTTTTAACCTTTACTTTGTGTAGCATCACTCATGATTTAAGTCATGTTGTTTCTTTATCTTGCATTTGGTGTGAACATTTATATTATTTGATTCATCATTTTGCATGGATTTACTAGATTGGAATTCTGTTTTCGTTTGCATGTATCGACTTAGAATTTCTTTGGGAACTGACTTTAAGCCTTTTGTTGTTGACTTTTCATAGTTTCTAATGCTGAATTTAGTACGGTAGAAAGATTTTTACAAGGCTTTGGTTAAAAAATACCGAAAAATCTCCCGAAAATCGGATACATCATTCATTAAAACATTTTGCCGTACCTCAAGCATAGCCTCTAAAATCGCCATTTTGCTCTCCCGAGGGACATATTCAAAAGATATACGAGGTTTTTGAGCAACAGACAATGTTAGGACATGCTACTGGTTGCACACATTCTCGGGAACAAATTTTCTTCAAAAAGATGCCAAGTTGACAAAACCTCAAAAGGTGTGCCTCACGTTACTCTTGTCTGAGGCACATCTAGGAACAGCAGAAGACCAAACAATCCTTTGGTCTAAGTTGCTGTATAGATGGCGATAATAAAGGTTACATAGAGAATGACTTTGGATAACAGTAAATATAACGACTGAAAAATGATCCCGTGCTGAACTGTTTTTTTTTACTTGCAACACTAGTAAATACAATCACATGTTTAGATTGGATTTTCACCTCTGCAAAAACCATTACCTGCTAAATAGCGTTGGTAATGAAGGGCTAGATAGAGATAATTTTAGAACTTTTTTGTTAAAGCAGGCAATAAAAGATAACATTCAACAGATGACTGTTGACGAAATGTGTGCAATTAGCTTCTCCCCCAAAATTTTTACCACACAAAAACTAGTAAATCTGCCACCATATACTGCTGAGCTAACACGCCAGAAAATTCCAGAACGTATTTCCAGCACTATTTTGCGTAAAGATATCCATATCCCACTATCTATATCCTTTCTTCACTAGGGGTGGGATGACATTTATCAAAAGAGGGTGTGTGCCAGAGAAAGGTGTCAAGAGACAGCATTATTTTTTTGAGAATATTTTTGTACTGCCATATAGCAGAGAAGAAAAGGGAGAATGCACTCGAAATAAAATGAGAAGTTTCTAGTGACCAGAGCGATTGTCTCTGCCCGAGGGCTGTACTCTATCGTACATTGAAAGAAAATGCTCATGTCACGTTTTTTTTCTGACACGTAGTATAAAACAGGCTTTCACTTCTGAGAACTCTAAATAAGGTTAAAACATACCCTGCTTACCAAGGGACTTTTTTGACTCAGATCATGATGTCACGCTGCATTTCTCATTGACTGGGGCAACTACTTCATGATCATCGCAGGACAATGCAATTCTGTCTCTTAGCCCTCTGCCTACCGGCGGGGGGTCAGATTCCGCCAGGTTTGCATATTGATCGACAAAGAATTTTTTTTGGAACACATTTTAAGGCCGGTTTCCAATGGAGCGACTCGGTGAGTCAGCGACCAAGCGACCAAGCGACTGGACTATCTGAGCATGCGCAGAAATTATTTTAGGAAACATAATGTAATAGAGATATTGGAACAAGCGACTGAGCGACTGTCGCTCAGTAGTTTAAAGGGTTTCAACTACTGAGCGACTGGTCGCTGAGTCGCCTAGTTGTCTGGTCATTAGGTCACTCAGTCACCGGGTCACTCCATTGGAAACTGACCTTCATTTAGGTCCATTTTTGATGACTTTAACATATAGCTTATCATGCTGAATATGGTGGTATAAGTGTCATTTCTCCCTTGCTAGTCCATTTGGTACAGTGGAGAGATTTTTACAAGGCTTTGGATTGAAAAATTCCAAAAACTCGCCCCAAAATCTGATGCATTTCTCATTAAAATTTCTTTTTGTACCTCACTCTTAGCCTTGGCTCTCACCTCTTCTCTATGCCACTTGCAATTTGTTCCTCAATGCAGATTAGGTGAGAAAAGAGCTCACCTGTCATGCCCTATTCTAGAACAAAAAAGAGTCCGAATATCGGACGCTGCCCTTGTTCAATCTTGGCAAAAGGTGCCCTTTTTGACTGATATTTGCTTAAAATCACAGATTTTGGAAGGAAATTTTGTAAAAAAGTGCCCTTTTTTACTAATCCCGGACGCTGCCCTGAAATTCTAGAATAGCCCCTGCCTGTTCTCTTGACCACTGTCAATGCGATTCTGCCGAGTTTACAGAAATGAACCTATGTGCAAAGTCACCAGGACACACAACCCAAAGTGCAAATTGATGTAACATCAGACATAACGGTGATGTCTATGGTGCAGCCAAGGACAAGCCTACGATTGGTTGGATTCTCTGCGCTCAATGAAATATAAAAGTCAGATATAAATGTGGAGCGCGAACGGAGAACGACGAGCGACTTGGCTAGCTTAGCCTCTGAAATCACCATTTAAATTTTGTTGGACTCCCATGGGACCTATTCAAAAGATGTATGAGTTTTGTGAACAACAGACAACGTTAAGATCTGCTGCAATTAGCAGCCCTTCTCAGAAATGAATTTTCTTTAAATTGACGAAACCTCGAAAAGTGTATCTTACATAGGTCTCGTCTGAGGCACTTTTTGGAACTCAGCCAATCCCATTTTAATTTTTTGTACTCATAAAAGACTGTTTTAAGTTGCTGCATTTGTTTCATGGTCTAACAGGTACTTAACAGTTACTTTCGGGGCTTGGCAGAATTTGCTTGGACACTAACCCTAAATGCCTGGTAGGAAAAGGGTGAAGAAGGGAGCATTTATATGGTGATTAAATTGGTTTATTATATGAAAATTGAAATACTTCTGCTTACAAACAGGATATTCAAAATCTACCCTACTGTAATGTGTACATAATGGAGCAAATGGCAGGAAAAATCTTATAGTATATATAACCATGTATAGAAAGACAATTGTTATGGAGTTTACCTTTACATTATGACAAATGTTATGATAAGATATGTTTATAGATTTTTGCACTTCATGGCATCTTGACATAGTGGACCAATATAACTGATATCAGTTATTGCTTGGCTTTCAAATGTATTGTGGTTTTGTTTTGTCATTCCACATTTGGTTCTGTTTATATTTTGCCTATTCCTCAAAACTGTTTAGCATAGAACATAACCGTATCAACAGACTTTCTTCCATGCATGTATGTTCAAGTCCTTGTTTCACCAAATCAGAACCTGAAATAATTTTTTTCGTCTCCGGTCACGTGTGTCCGGTATTGTGGAAGTAGTGCCTGACAAAACATTGACCGTGGTACAAGTTTGTGGACGGTTAGTGTTGACATCGACTCTGAGAGAGACTGGCTTTTTAATTTCAACATTGAAACAAGGAAGCTGCCGTGGGACGTCGACGGTGATCAGCCGTTGCTGCAGGAACCACAAACCTGAACCACGAAGGGTTAACTTTCTGCTCCGAATGCGGACTGGCAACTCCTATCATAGATGAGAAGGCTTAGTGGCCGAACCCATCTTAATTTGCAAAAGTGGAGAGTGTGCTATCACTCTCCTGAGTATGTAAACTGCTCTGTCGTAAACTCTCATCATGCATCAACGTAATTCATGATCAACTTCATGTGTCTTGTTTATCTTATATGTCGCTAGCGGTGCACTGCAAAAGGTCTACGCAATATCCCGCCTGCGCAGCTTTGAATGTGTACCGTATAAGTCGCTAGCGGTGTTGTGCAAAAGGTCTACACACATGCGCATCTTTGAATGTGTACAGTGGTTAAAGGAAGGGTAATGTCAAATATGAAATTTAGGCACTGGATACCTAACTAGCTAGAGCGCACTAAAACATGATATTTAGTTTTTATTTCACGGCAAAAGCCTGCGTAGTTTTGGAGATATCAAGCCTCAAATTTCTGTAGCTACCATCTTGCCTTTAATTATGCATGGTGTCACTTGTGTACCACTCAAATTATCCAAACTTTGCTTCCAAAGTACTCCCTATCGAATAGCTTTAGCGTATATTTTCTTTGATTTTATCTTAAAGCTGTGTAATATGTCAAAGATCTCTTTGAGAAAATATATAACTGAAGTATAGGTTATGAGTTACTAAGGATGTGGTAATGCTTAGCAACAGTACACCGATGACATCATCAAATCAAGATGGTAGATGCTAAGCTCTGAGGCTCAATATCTCCGATACTAGTTAAGCTTTTGTCATGAAATAACCACCTACTGTCATGTTTTGATGTGCTCTGTCACCTACTAAAATCTCATTTTTGACGTTACCCTTCCTTTAATAGCATAGTGCTATTCTCAAGTCCTTGTTGTTCATTGCCATTGCATATTCTTATATTTCTTCAAATGAATGATCAATTACTCACCACACACATCTCAAAAATTTTCAATCCATACATGAATCTTATTCAACGAATGTTGGCTTCCACATCTTCGCAGGTTGCGAGGTGCACATAAATTCTTCACATCGGAGAACGAAAATCCTCATTATCATTTTTCGGTTTCAGGCAATTATGTAGGTTTTATCTTGTCCGAACCGTCGACGGAGCTGTTCCCTGTAAAAGGGGAGAGCTGCAGGTAAACTGCCACTGTCGGGAGTACCCATGCTCCTTGCTTCATTACATGCCTTCAGTGATGGTTCTCATTACAGCAATATTTTGTGATATCTTCTGTCTCATTCTACAGGTTTCAAATAAATGTAAGGACGCCAAGTCACTCACGTAATTTGGATTCATAGGAGCAAAAGGCCATTGTGAATTTTGAACTTGATAGCAGTTTTTAAACGAGATGTTCCAAACATCTTGTAAAGCACCTTGTTCAAGTGACTGGTGTCTTTCTCGTATACTCTGCAAATACTAGAGTAGCTCTAGTCTCTGTTTCTTCTGCATATACCATTTTCAAGAACAAGGCCTGGAATGGCATTGCATTGTGTACTTGTTTGTAATCAAGACTTTGAATGTCTCTAAGAGAAAAGGCATTTCGCAGCAATTTGTTTTCCATAGAAGTTTCATCTGCTGTACATGTTAGCGTTTCGATGGCCATTTGGGCTATGGCGTGCCAAGTGGCTCAATAATACTAAGTTCACTAATATGATACTAAGTTCACAAATATGATACTAAGTTCACCAATAATACTAAGTTCACAAATATAATACTAACGTTCATCAATATAAAACTAACGTTGATAAACATAATACTAAAGTTCACTAATATAATACTTATGTTCGCCGATATAATACTTAAAGACGCCTTTGACGGATGACCTGGTCAGTAAATTATCAATGTTGAACAGTTCAGCATATCAACAAACAGAATTTGTACATACCATGACGATACGTGTAAGATTTCAAGCCAATGCATGCCGAAAAGTACTGCTACCTCATTGTCTAACAAAATGCCCTTCAACAAGATACTAACGGTGAATCAAACCGGACTTCCTTTCTCCACTATCACCTGTTGCCACTCTCTCTACTTCGTACACAAGAGCAACTGTAAATACTGATTCTCTTCTCAAAAGGTCATGTAATTCATAATAAAAGCACCCAGCCATCTCCTTTATTTCGCTAAACAGGTGGCCCATCATCTCCTTTTGAATTTTGTTGATAAGCTTGATCATTGATCACTTCCCTTTGCGTGAAACAAATGTCTTCAAGCACCACGGCGAAGTTTCGAATGTGGTGTAGCCCATGTAAACAAACTTTCAAAGCCACGGACTAAGAAGAATTACGTCCCAAACACTTTCCAGGTTTGACATAGTGGTATTGAGGACTAATTATATATGACATTATATTATATTGCGCAAGCAGATGCTGTCATATATTGTGCGTAGTCATAATAAAATAGTGCGCTTATTTGGTCCACTTGCTTAATTCCACCAGCCCTGAGCGTTTTCTATACTTATGTATGGGACTTTCTTTCGCACAGAGTTTTGTTCCTCATAGGAATTGTACAGACGAGTTCTTATTGTAGAACTTCCTGGCAGCTCCACGTCTTCTAACATTCTGAAGAGAGCAGCATATAGTTTCCTCTGGGGTCTGAACCCCACCCACAAATCGTTAACCCCTGTCCCTGCAGTCAGCTATCAACTCTCCCCCTCCCCTCAACTCCTACATATGTCAGAAGAGACACTGATCGTTGCACCAACCTACAGTTCAAATGTGCGAACGCAATACTTCATTTTCGAAGTTCTCCTGATATTCAGCACAAAGTGGAAACAAAGGTGCCAAAAAAGACTAGGTGAAACATATGAAATTCACACACTATGTAGATTAGACTTACAGTGCTTAAAAGAATAATAAAAACATAAAGCATCAACATAAACAACTGATAGCCAGAATATTAATCACAGAGTATGATTTAGATCATAGTCACTAGAAATACCTTCTTCGCTTCTTGTGGCTATGTTTAGATCAAAGTACCATAAGATTTGCCACAATAAAGGTCATTACAGCAACATGAACCTAAGAACATCAATACAAACAAGTACTGGTTCATTTGAAACAAACGAACGTGCATTATCTATCCACTTGACGTACTATCTCTACTTTCGAAGCATGTGGTTAAAAATGTCTAGAGCAGCCCTCGCCTACAAAAATTTATGCCCCAAAATATTTATTCTCCAACCCCCGGCACAAATCCAGATATTCATAAACTTAGTATTATATTGGCGAACTTAGTTTTATATTGGTGAACTTAGTATTATATTGGCGAACTTAATTTTATATTGGTAAACTTTAGTATTATATTGATGAACTTTAGTATTATATTGATGAACTTTAGTATTATATTGATGAACTTAAGTTTTATATTGGTGAATTTTGGTTTTATATTTATGAACGTTAGTTTTATATTGATGAACGTTAGTATTATATTTGTGAACTTAGTATTATATTCATGAACCTTAGTATTATTGGTGGACTTAGTATTATACACCTTTTTTTTTTTATAAGCATAAAGCTTATAAGCATATTGAGGCTGAGATTTTGGAAAAAATTAAGCATAATTTAAGCATAT
>JAOBRC010298239.1:0-13489 GCA_027575255.1 Scolionema suvaense
CTTTCTTAGTAACGTTAGGTTTGACTCAACACTTTAAATTTTTATGCCTTTTTTCCAATTCAAAAATGTGCAAATGTGTATGGGGCCTTTGAAAAATGAAAAAAAAAAACTTAATGTAATAAAATGTATGTTAAGCGTGAAGTCAATTAGATGCTAAAATGGTTATGAAAATTTTGATTTTAAAAGATAAAGGCATAGGGAAATTTTCACACTTGTTATTCTATGTGGAAGTGGATCGTTACTGTTAAATTAGTTCTTTTTTGTGTGTTGATTCTGAAGGAGCTGAATGCCCTTATGTGCATACATAAATAGTACCATGTGACCAGTTTTCACATAGTATGCTGTTGATATCTAGATCTGGCAAGAGTTGTTCTTCATTGTCAATGACTTGGTTCTCACTCTGGAAGAGGTATGGCAGGTTTTGCTGGTATATTGCTGTTTACCGTTTTGCTGTTGTTTTTTTTTTGTTTTATCTTGGTGTGCCACGTTGTATTGGAGTTGGCTTTATTTTGAGGAAAACTATTCTTAATAATAGGGCTCAGGCATCAGCGGAAGAGTGTTTTGGAATGTTGCCTCTCTGCCCATTTGTCTGTCACCGGGCCATTATTCCCTAATAAATACCTCTGACCGGATTTTTTCAATATTTGCCATGATAGTGGTAGTTCACAATTGAAAAGGTGACAGAGCTGGATTTATAATTTAGAAACGAATGTTGCTGGGATGTGGCATAAATGGTCCAAAGTAGGTAGTTTTAGGTTTTTTTGAGACTTTTTTGAACTGCTTTCATGGTTTTCATAATTCTCAGTGTGCATGTTGTGAAATAATAGTATCTTCCATTTGACTGCTGTTAATCCTAGCCTTTAAAAATGTTTGTTTCTGGCTACCCCATTGCAAGAACTATAAATGACTTAGTTGAGTTTCATATTATTATGAGTGGGTAGTTGATGAAACAGTATGCAAGTGGTGTAGTGATATGTAAGAGAATGTTGTTTTGATTGAATATCTGATGGCCTTTTAGAAACATAATTTGCTGAGAGAGACTGGTTTTAACATGTTGCTTGTCGTAGCGACTTTCCACAATACACTGTGAAAGTTCTTGCGATAGTAACACCTTTTTCCTTTTATAGGGCTTGTCTGACCTGCTGGAAAATACCAGTAAAGTTCTTTCGTGCACTCCAAGGAGACATCAAGATTCAAAGCCACTGCGTGCTATCAATGAAGGTATGCGTAGAGCCTATTTGTCTTCTATTGAAAAAGTGTTGGAGCCTGCGTCTCTCCTCTTCTGACTTTCATGAGCATTGATGAGCTATTCTTAAAAGTGTTTGGGACAACAGTTCCCCCAAGCGATCAGTGACAGGGATGAATAGTCATAAAAGATCTCTGTGCTGTATTGGAATGGATGTGAAACTGTCTTAATTTTTTAGGTTCACTGTCAGGGTGTTTTCTAGCCACTTTCTTAGGTCTGGTAATAGGACGTAAGAAACTCAGTTTGCTGCAAAATAAATTTTTGGGACCATTCACATAGTTTGTACGCACTAATGGGGGAGTTGGGTCCTTCACAAGCGTACGCTTGGCGGGGGAGGGGTCAGTCTTGTATGTACATAACACAAATAAAAATGTTTTTATGGCAGTTTCACAAAGGCTTTACAATATAAAATCATTTTGTGTAAAACGCGTTTATCCTGTCGTTCCCTACCCATACCTACAGTATTTTCTTTCTTTCAGTAAACAAACTTGCCTGTGCTTTATAAAGGGCTGTTTGGCTTGCTTGATATTGATCAACAGAGCACAGGCAAACATGGCTGCCTCGTTCCAAAATAACTACCTGCACTAACCTGGGACCATTATCCTCTTTCTTTGCATAAGGGGCTGCTCACTTACTCGCTTTTGATTTCCATCAGTTCATTCTGCAAGTTTGTGTGAATATGCATCAAAGATTGCCGTTTGCAAGCAGATACGCTTTGTTCCTCCGCATCATTCAAACAAACAGTGCTCTAATTTTATTTTGATCTGATCTGCTACCCTTCTGTTTGAATACTGATGGAACAAGGTTAATATCACTTTGGATAGAATAACTTCGATGACACCTTTGAACTACGACAAGTACGCGTGCGTGCATGCATACAAAGAGGGAGGGGGGTCCAAATTCAGCCGTTTTGGTATGTGCGTAACTATGTGAATGGTCCCTTTCAGAAAGCAATTTCCAGTCTACATTCACCAGTTAGAATCATTCCACATTAGCATTTTATAACGCAAGACAGAGACATTTCTCTATGAAGTGTGTGCATACCTGAAAAATACTTCCTGAGGACCAAGTATCTTTCTACTGAATGTATTGGCAACATTCTTTACAAAACATGATGTTTTCATACCAAACAAAGCTCTACAAATGTTTTTAGATCGAGTTTCCGAATCTCAATATTTTACCGTTAGCAAAAGCGGCTAGAAAAAACCATGGTTATTGTTGTTTTTGGATTCCCGCTATAGTGGAAGAGTCATGTAAAATGAGATCTGTCCCTTCCGTCCGTTGTCACTAACATATTTTTCCAGATCACCGCTCAATGAATTTTTCTGAAATTTAGTTGCGACAATCGGAGGAAAAGCGATGGAGCCGGCATTTTGAAAAAATTTCTTGTTCAGCTTGCATGTTGCAATTTATGCCCCAAAAAGGCCAGTTTTATATTTTTTTCAAAATTTCTCCAGATCCATTCATTACTTTTTGTAAGTTTTGATGTGAAACTTTAGGGCAATTGCAGTTATGTTATTGATCATATGTCGTATTTGAGAAAACTCTGACTTGGCTTGCAGGTGGTAATTTACAGATGTCCAAAAATGGTGATTTTCGTTGTTCCAAATATACCGAAAATGTTTCTTCCGATTTCAGTATCTTTTGGTCTGATTCTTCATGGCAACTCTGTGCATATCATAGGCCTTAAGCCATGTTTCGGGAAAATCTCGTTTGGCTTCCGGGTGGCAATTATGTCCAAAAATTGTGATTTTCATGTTTTTTTCCAAAATATGTGAAAAACAGTTCATCCGATTTTTGTCATTTTTGGTCTGATTCTTTCGGGCAAATGTACGCATGTCATGGAGCGTATACTATGTCTCAGGAAAATCTCGTTTGTCCAAAACGTATATACATATGTTAACTATTTCAGACATGCCAGACTTCCGGAATGTTCGGGAATTCCAGAATTCCCCGAATAATTTTAAAAATTTCTGGAAGAGCTACGTATACTGTGTGTTTTCTTGGGATGAAAGTTTCTATCTCACAGGCAGTAAAGTGGTGCATAAGCGAATGTAAATATTGCATAGGATGTTCATTGGATGCTGGTATTTAGCTTAATGTAGCCTTTGAGAAGCGCTTGTCAGTTGAGTTTAAATGATCTGGAGACCTGGACGATGCTGGTTCGTTTTAGTTTGGAGGTTTAGTCATAATTTCACAAATATATAAAAAATAAGAACAAGAGCAAAGAAAAAAGTTGTTACACCCTGCAGGTATGTTGCACATAAATATCAACTTGGGCAAGAAATGGTGATTTATAGTCGTGCCTTTTTGAAAAGTTATGAGTGAGATAAATCAAAAAATCAAAAAGTGGAATTGGATTAAGTGAAAGGGCACACTGAAAAGATGCACTCAGTCTTAAGGAAAATGTCGAGGCTTCTTGCTGAAGAACTATGCTCTTTGAAATGTCTATATTGCTCAGGTACAAAATTACATGTATCTGAAAAATCCCGTTAATGAGTGCATTGGTATTCCCTGAAAGTGACATGCGTATCTTTACTACAGATTCATTTGTTCTCATGATTTATTGTTTTGCATAAATTTCAATTCAAAATATCTCTGTCGCAGCTTAAGTTTTTTCAGCTATGCAATACGCAGTCGTATTATTTTGCGGCATTTTTCCTGATGACCCAAGATATTGAGAAATATTTTTTCCTATCAGACAACCTTAAAAGTATAATATTACTCTGACTTCTTTCTGTATTCACCTGCTGAAGTAAGGAGCTTAATCAACTGTATCTCACTTATTTTTATGTGCATTCAGCCTTTTACTTAATCCTCTTCACGTTTTCCTTGTCCTCAATCAATCTATGATTCGAAATGTAACGTTATGGCTCGAAGTGCATCTTCACAGCTAGTACTAACTTGAGAAGATTTTAAACACAGTAGCTGGGACAGCACGCCACAGGGATCTTGCTGGTGGCTTGTGCTGAGTACAGTTTACTGGCCAAACCTGAGGTATTTCATTTTCCGGAACACAGCTCTTAGGGCATTGGCATGTCTGCTATTTGCCATGTCTGAGGAAAATCTTGTTAGGTTTGCGGATGGCAATTAATGTCTGGAATTCAGTATTTTCAAGGTTTCTCCTAAATATGTCAAAGGGTTTATACGTTTTTTTGTCATTGCAATTCTTAGGGACAACCCTGTGTATATTCTGCACCATGTGCCATGTCTGAGGAAAATCTCGTCATGCTTGCAGGTGACCAATTTACGTCCAAAATAGACTATTTTTAGGTTTTTTTTCCAAATATGTCATAGACAGTTCATCCAATTCTTACCATATTTCGGGTGATGTTGTGAACCATTTCCATGTTGGGAGAAAATTTCATTTGGCTTGCAAGTGGTCTTTTATGCCCAAAAATGTTCACGATTTTCAGGGTTTTATGATGTGAATATTACAAGCAACTCGTGTCATGACTCTGGAAAATCTCGTTAGGCTTGCGGGTGGCAATTTACGTCCAAAAGTGGCGATTTTCTGGGGTATTCCCTACTATGTCATGAATAGGTCATCTGCTTATTGTTATATTTGTTGTGATTCTTCAGGGTAACTCTGCGTATGTAATAAACCATGTGCCATGTCTGGTGAAAATCTTGTTGGGCTTGTGGGTGGTAGTGTTCATCCAAAACTGTCCATTTCCAGGGTTTTTTCAAATATGTTATGAATGATTCATCTGTTTTTTATCATTTTTGATGTAATTCTTAGGGGCGACTCTCCGTATATCATGAACTGTCTGATGAATGAATGTTATGCAACGTCTGGAGAAATCTGGTCAGGCTTGCTGGTCGTAAATTATACATCTCCAGGCTTTTTCCTAGTGAAACTTGTTGCTCCGAAGTTGCCATTTTGGCTTTTTTTTTTCAAAATAATATTTCAAGATCCGTTCATTAGTTTCTTGTCATTTTTCATGTGAAACCTCGTAGTTATGTTTATGGGCCATGTGTCATATCTGGGAAAACTCTTGTTTAGCCTGCATGTGGCAATTAGCCCTGAAGGAAGGCCATTTTTAGAGTTCTTTTTGGAATTATCTCAAAACCGCTTATTAGTTGTTTATAATTCTGGTGCGAATCGTACGGGCATAGTATTTCCAAATGCCATTGAATATATCTTCGGTGTTACATTGAATATATCTTGAGTGTTTTACTACCAAAAATTTGCAGTTCTGGGAATTTTGTAGGTTTCCTAAAACAAAGTTGGTGAACTTGTCATCAGTTTTTTGTCATTTTCGGTGTAACTCTCATGGCCAATTCTGCATCTGTTATGAACCATGTGTCATGTCTGAGGAAAATCTTGTTTGACTTGCAGGTGACAATTAGTGTTCAAAAATGATTATTTTCATGTTTTTTGTGAGTCAAAAACGGTTCATCCGCTTTGTTCATCCGCTTTTTTTTTCATTATTGTTGTGGATCTTATGGGCAACTCTGTATATGTTCTGAACCATAAGCCAGGTCTCCAGAAAATCGCGTTAGGCTTCACCGGCTATAATCCGAAGTTATTTTTGTGTTTTTTTCCAAATACGTCGAAAGAGGTTCGTCCTTATTTGTCCTTTTTGGTGTTTTTTTAAATATTTCAAGAACACCTTATCAGTTTTTGTCATATTTGGTGCGAATCTTAGGGGCAGCAGAACTGCTGTTCTTAATCATATCTGGGGAGATGTCCATTTGCTGATGGCAAACTACGTCTTAACCCTAAACTGCCCCGGGGCAACTTATATTTTGAAGATTTATCTAGGAGTGAGATCCTCAGGTTGCCTTGGAAAAATATGCTGAGTTTGCAAGTTTGTACTCTTCTGACCTTTTTCAACTTACGAAATTTTGCTGATGGTGCGAATTTTAGGTCTCACTCTCTTTGGATAACTTCTACTGGCTCCTGGCATATATCAAATTATCATAAACCGTGAATTGGTATGGTTTTGCTACCTTTTTCAGCCAATTTTTCATCAAAATGGACCAAAATTGGCCAAAAATGACATCAGCCAGCAAAAGCAATGAACCACTGGCTGGTGTTACAGTCAGACAATCCCAAATATTATTTGTGTTTTGGAATGCTCATAAAAATTTGGTAACACTGCTGTAGTGTTTCGCGTGTATAGCTGCAGTATTTTTTGCACTGCCACCCGAATTCCATGCTTGCAGGCATAATCCGTCCCACATGCCGTTTAGGGTTAACGTTGTTCCTTTTCTTGTTTTTTGTTTTAAAGATATTTCAAGAACACATCATCGATATTTCCGACTTCTGAGCGAGTGTCAGAGGTAACCCTAATTCTGTTAAGGGCTATGTTCTCTTGTTCTGCTTCCCGGTGGCAATTTACACCCACAAATGGTTGTTTTGGACTTTTTCGGAATATTTTAAGAACACCTTCCTGTTTTTTTTTGTAATTTCTGACTTTGTATTATCATTAGGCTTAGGTGCGACCATTTTTATTGCTTTGTTTGAATAATACCAGAATGCTTTATTAGCTTTTTTGTAATTTGGGGGTCAAGCTTTGGGGTAATACTGCTTATAATTATTATGAACCATGCCTTCTATATGGAGAAACAATCTTCGACTTCTGGGTGACGAGTTACATCATAAGGTGGCTATTTTCAAGGCTTTTTCAAAAGATATTAGGAAGGCATCGTTAGTTTGTCGTAAATTTCGGTTCGAGTGTAACTGAGTGCCATTTCATCTATGCACTCAGTAGGCAAGTGTGGCATGCTGATGAGGCCCAATCAGGCTGAAACGCGTCTATGTCTCCTGTTCAGCCTTTCAATGATCGTTTCGTGAGAGAAGTGCATGAGCTGGTAAGCAAGCACACAATGCATTTTTGATGTATGTTATCAACCATGCGTCATTCCTGGGCTTTGGCGTTCATATTCAAAAAGAATACCCATTTTCAGGGTTTTTGAAAGCATTTCGAGATCCGTGCATTAATTCGCAATTAATTTTGCGGGAGTCCACTAATGCTGTGACTAGTTAAAACCAAAAATAGTTAATCTCTGCCTTTTGTGAAACAAATGTTGTAATCAAGAGACATAGGTTACTCTTCGGAGGCGAGACCAGACTGACCTTTTAAACCGATCGGCTGGAACTGCACCGTATGGCATCACATCCATCTGATTTTTAGGACTGACAGTATGGAGCTCTTTGCCTACTGATGTAATGGAGACTACGTTGTTAGACGATTTTAAGCGTAAAATTGAAACATGAAAATGAAAAATTGCCCCTGTAGGCTGTACTAAACTTTTATACCAAATTTAGGATACATATGACTTGTACGATGTGTTTGTTATTATTTAGTTTTGCCCGTTTTTGTATGTGTGTTAGCCGAGGCACGCTTTTATTGACCATTTTTGTTTGACAGAGGTATTATTAAACGGTGAAGGTTAATTCTGCGAAACCTTTGTTACTACCTTGATGGCTTCCTGCAAAATGTCCAGAAAAAATTCAACTGCAAAAGTTCCTTCCTCAACGAAATTTTTCATGTCATGTAAGACTATGTTGCATCTGTTACAAATTACTTGGCGCTGTCAGTTGGATGGTTGGAAATTATTAAATACAGCTCCTGCGTTTCGAAACATATTTTACTTGATGCACGCATAATAATTCTGTATGTTAGGAAAAAATCTTCCATCCAGCTGGTTCAACATCCTTCTTCATTTAACATCCAGTATTGCAGTGCAGAAGTGCGGGCATAACTGCTAGTAGTGCTTTTCATAGACTGTTGAAAGCAGGATTATATTCCTCAATTACCATGTCTGTATCTTACATTCCTGAATGCTACAATCTGTTGCATTTTGTTTTTAAGCTATTAGGTGCTCATCAATGCAGCACTCAGGAAATGAGCAAGAAAGTATTTGAGCTGTTCTGGATTATGTTCATGTGGTGCATTTAGTTTGCTTACATCAAAGCTTACTTATCTTACAGTTATGACATATTTCTGACTTTAATGGATCACAGAAAAAAGATCAATGTAAGCTGCATGAATATTTGAAAGCTTCAGGGACGAATTGCTGTCTTTTTCCTGTGAGTGGAGTTGGCCACTTAAAACAATATCATTTACCTGACGCACTTTTAATCGATTTTTCTTTAGAGAGGTCGTCAACGATCGAAGTCATAGAATGCGATTTTTTTAGTTATCTGATCAAAAGTGCTATTCTGTGGGTTAGAAACACATCACAACAATAGCAGCCCACTGCTAAGTGGGCCCTGTTTGAAGGGGAAACATTCTGCAAATTTACAAGGGTTTGACCATAGCGGAAAGTAACTTCCCAAGATTTTTCTGTGTTATACGTTCAATGATATGTAGCGAAATTTTCAGAGATGTCGCAAAGTATGAAAAAATTATATTTTGGCTTGAATGATGTTCTGATTTGCTGCAGAAGCCGAGAAATTCCCGACAGTTTTGCTGCTTCCATAGGCCATAAACCATGTCTTTCTCCTTCCATAATGGCCGACTTTCGTCAGTTATGTGACTTTCAGTGTTTGTTCCAAAGTTAGTTCAGGTGTTGATCAATTCTTGTAGACCCACCCTGTGTGTTCCCTTCATGTGGAAAGGTTGAAGCATCAAAACAGATTCATTCATCTCCTAAGATGGGAAAGTTTTTTCTAGAACCTATCGATGACTGCCCCTTTAAATTTGTTTTTGATGACTCTAGCATAAAAGAGTGCTGTCATGAGTGCACCTTGTGTATGTTTATGTTCATCAGCTATGTCTGGTAAAAGTGTTGCTGGTATTCAGGTGAAAGTTGAATTCAATGTTAAAGTAGTTAATATGGGAAATATCACTCTGTCAGTTATTGTGCTGATGTACTACTCTTAGTGTTACCAACATCTTATTTTATGTCCTTTAGTACACCTAAGTGTGGTGTGTTCTCGTCATTATTTAGAATTGTTTGTCTTCTGGTAGTCCCTCTTGCTTTTCTCTTGCTAGAAGTCCAAAAAGCCTTAACATTCCCGGTAACAATAAGTGTGATGTATTATACAGATACTTGCTTTTTGCGATTTGCTACTTCCATAAGATGCTTACTTAGTGCACATGTCCTAATAATCAATTGAAAACTGATCTGTTTTTTTTTTTAGAATTGAAGACCGTATCAAAAGAAATTGCTGAAAAGAGATCCCTGGAACAAGTGAAGAGAGCAGACCAGGTATGGATCCTGTGTCATTCAATTATTATACTCTTATCTAAGTTTTACTTGCATTTTGTATATGGTAATTTTTGTAGCATGTGTATTTCTTACGAACTTGGTTTGATTTTTTTTTTTTGTCGTTCTTGTACACCAGAGAGTGATACAGGCGAAGAGATTGGTCCATCTCACAGCCTTTTGTTTCGTAGAGGGGTAGTTTCCTCTTGTCAGGTATATTTCGGCCTTGTCGTTGAACCACCAATATAGATTTCATTGAGAACCGGAAATTTGGCTTTGCGGTCCTCCTGGATCATGTAAAATTGTTCCATGGCTCTTTCCTTGTTGAGCCTTGATGTTTCTATTGAATGGGATTTCCTGCGTTTTTCAATGGTCCTCGCGTATGAAAATTGCCACTGAAGCTGCCTTTTAGATCAAATTGCAATTTTGCCTAAAGTTTTATTAAAAGCCAGCCAGAAATCCTGTAATAGCTTCTATAGTGTAAATGCTGAAGTACTGAAACTTAGTGGCTTTCCCAAGATATTGGTCATTTCCCAGGACCACCTGTGCGAAAACCCATTTTGAAAAGAGTCATTTTCAACAGCTTGAAGTAAATTTTAGGGAAGAACACGTCCCAGTGTTTTTTTCTAGTGTTAACCTATTCTGCCTTGGGGGGGGGGAGGTAAAATTTACCCCCTCCGAAAATTTTTTTGATATACTCGTTGGTGGCTATATGTATGCTAAGTTTCAATGCTGTAGCTATATTCATACGTAAAAAAGCCCAGGCAGAACAGGGGTGAAATGTGTCTTTTACTACTTTAGAAGTGATTTTGAGCAAAAAAAAGTTTCTTCAAAATGGGTCCAGATTCCTGAATGATGATGTCATCAAGAATTTTTTTCGATGTCAAATAAAAGTCTGTGTCCTTTTGTTTATGTATGTCAAGTTTCAGCTCATGAGATGCACTCAAATGGGTTTTAGGGTAGGGGTGAGTTTGCCCCTAAAGAGAGAGTCCTATAATATAAGGTCTGTCCGTCCGTCTTCCATCCTTCAGTCCGTCTTTCACCAACACATTTTCTCGGATAACCTCTCAACGAAAATTTCTGAAATTTGGTGTGTAGGTGACAATCCGTAATTGACGAAAAGTGATTTAGCCGGAATTTTGAAAAATATTTTGTTTGGCTTGCGGGTGGCAATTTATGCCCCAAAATGGCCATTTTTAGGGTTTTTCGAAAATATTTCATAACCGGTTTATTACTTTTTTGTAATTTTTTGGTGTAAAAGTGCGGGGCAATGCCATTTATGCTGTGGACCATGTGTCATATCTGGGAAAACTCTCGTTCAGCTTGCAGGTGGCTATTTACATACGTCCAAAAATGGTGTTTTTCATGGTTTTTTCGTAATACCTCAAAAACTATTCTTCCGATTCTTGTCATTCTTGGTGCAAATAATAAGGGTTACTCTGCACATGTTTTGATACATATGCGATGTCTCTTGAGAATCTCGCTTGGCTTGCTGGTGGCGATTTATGTCCAAAAATGGCAATTTTCAGTGTTTTTTCCTAATATATGTCAAAAACTTTTCATCCTATTCTTGTCATTTTTGATCTGAATACTTAATGCAACTCTACATATATTATGAACAATGTGCATTGTCACCGGAATATCTCTTTTGTCTTGCAGGTGGCAAGTTATGGGCAAAAATGGCATTTTTCATGTTTTTTTCCAAATATGGCTAAAACTGTTCATCCAATTCTTGTCATTTTTGGTGTAGATACTGAAGATAACTCTGCATATATTATGAACCATATCCCTTGTCTCCGGAATATCTCGTTTGGCTTGCTGGTGGCAATTTACATCCAAAAATTGCGTTTTCCATGGTTCTGTCCAAATATGTCAAAAACTATTCATGGGATTCTTGTCATTTTTGAATATTAGGGGCAACTCTGTCCATGTTTTGAACAATATGCAATGTCTCATGAGAATCTCATTTGGCATGCGGGTGGTAATTTGCGTTCAAAAATTGCAATTTTTTTTTCAAACACGGCATAAATGGTTGATTCATTTTATGACATTTTTAGTGTGATTCTTTGGATCAACTTTGCAGATGTTATGAACCATGTGCCATGTCTGGGGAAAACCTTGTTAAGGGTAGGCTTGGAAGTGGTGATATACGTCCGAAAGTGGCTATTTTCAGTCTTTTTCCAAATATGTTGAAAGTGACCCTTCCTTTTCCCCCCTATTTTTTGGGTGGATCTTAGGGGCGTCTTATTTGGTGCTGTGATCCATGCCTTATGTCTTCAGAATATGTTGTTCAGCATGCAGGATGCAATGTATGCCAATATTGTCTATTTTCAGGGTTTTTTTCACAATATTTCTAGCATGCTTTATCGTTCTTTGTTATTTGCAGTGTGAATCTTTTGGGTACTGTCTTATTTTTTCTTTGATCTTACGCAAGGATTCTCAATTAATTTTGCGGGAGTCCACTAATTATTTGACTTGTTTGTGGGAAACTTTGTGGGAAGCAATTGTATTCATGTTATGAACTATGTATCACACCTGAGAAAACGCTTGTTTTGTTTGGGGCATGGCACTTAATAGCCAAGAATAGTTATTTTTCAGCGGTTTTGGTGTGAACCTCCGTTTGACGTAGGACTTATATGTGGTTGTTATTGGCTTTCTTTGTTCTTTACTTTCGTTTATGATGTGAAACAATGATTCATGATTAAATTTGCGGAAGTCCAACTAATTCGGTGACTTGTTTTTATCACAATGACTTGAACACCTTTCAGAAACTACTGACATATTCAAATGTCTTTTCATGCTACATGTTGCCTAGATATTTTCGAATTGTATTCAACGTGAGCCATTTTACTGTAAGATTTGCAAAGTTCGTCACCTTGAAATGTCAACAACTCGAGAATTCCTACAGTTGCAAACCTTAACAAACTATTTGGTTAGTTGGGAGATAACGTATTTTCTTCGCTGATAGCATTTCGCTCTAGCTCACCCCCCCCCCCTCCCCCACCTCCCTTTCACGCCCAAGTAAGATGAAATTACTTTTGCTTTGAGAAAATGCCCGGAGTCATTGGTGTATTTTTCAGTCTGCACGTTTTTTTTATAAGAACGCTCCTTTTGGACAAAGGCTTCAATGCTCTTAACCTCGGTCAGAATTAACCCTATGAATGTTCTGCACTTATCCTTAGGTAAATTGTGGGGAAAATCTCTATTGTTATCAAATAGCGTGGTTTTGCACTCAGTCGACAGAAAGTTAGCCCGGACCGACAAAACATTTTACTTGACCGCTAAACAGTGGGTCTCTTTAGTGAAATCTATAGAAATATATAAAATCCTGCTTTTGCAGAACAAATTTTTTCTGATTGAAGTCTTAGTGTTCTTCGTATGTTCTTTTGTAACTTTTGGCTCTTCGAAGCCTTACGTTCCTATAAACGTTGTTCTTATAAAAAAAAAAAGTGTATTGTTTTGATCCCTTCTGGAAAACGCATCTCTATCGTGATCACCGTGCAGCCTCTGTCACGCCCCTTCCTCTTTCCCAAATTGCATTGTTTTGGAACTGATGGTTATTCCCCAGTTTCTCATACAACATGGCAGCAAGTATTTTGTTACTTTTCTTCCAGGCTCGTCGTTTCCGTAATCAAGTAAAAGCGGCGTCGAAATCGGATGCTTCAGTCAAGCGTCGGTTTTCATGGGACAGTCTATCGTTGAAGAACTTATTCCAAGTATCGCGATCCCCGTCAACGCCCTCTGAAACTCCTAGCTATATTGTAAGTAAGCCTCGCACACCTCTTGTCCTTCATAAAACTCGACCATTCCTATCGGAAAGTGGTACAGGCACCACTACAAGTCGTGGACTTCTGAAAGTGGATCAGCAAGAGAAATACCTACTTGTGCCAGCTAATTCAGACCCCGTTAACACGAGAAAAAATTCGCACAGTTCATCTGTGAGTGAAGGAAATGGCAGAAAGATTTCTGTTAATGTTTCTGGATCGTTTGCAGGACTGTCACTACATGGGAGCAGTTCATCAGTCACTATTGATCATGCCTTTGAAAGCGAAGAACTTCAACTTCAGCATTTGACTTTAA
>JAOBRC010298350.1:0-13488 GCA_027575255.1 Scolionema suvaense
GGGGGGCTCGGCAGATATCCGATTTTCAGGGGGGACTTGTCTAAGTCAGGGGGGGATAGCCAAATTTAGGGGGGTAGTACCCCTACCCCATTCCACACTGTGCCATAAATTACAAGTCAGGTGTGTATAACCAAGTGTGTTATCCTGGGCGTTAAGGGTTCAGGAAGATATTGATTGGTCATTTCACTTTGTCATCAGCTACTCTTTGGTAAGCCTTAATGAAGGAGGTCCGAGGGTCGAAATAGCAGCCGGACATCGGACATGTCCGGCTAAATTTTTTACATGACCAGTTCATATTCATGGATTGAGTTAAGAATATCGGTCGGTTTTGCTGATCACTGAAAGATATTCAAGAATTTAATCAATGTACCATCAAGACAATTGCACTGCCTATCCTGGATTCAGCATTTCATCTTTTAATATTAATGCCAACAATTGATATTTTGAATGGTTGCTGCCTTATTGATAATCAATATGTTTGTAGCGTTTTTATGGCGCCTCACTCTTTTATTTTGCCGATGTACAGCAGTTGATAATTAAAAGCATGCAAGATTGTTTTGCGTATTATTACCCAATGTAAACCTATGTTCTAACAAATTATATTTGCTTAGTTTAAGCTAGGACCTAGCAAGAGGCTTGGGACACCTCTATACAGCCAAGCTATTGTAGTCGTTGGCTTGCCATGAAGCCATGCTTGTTATCCAAAAGAATATCCAACACTGGAAATTCTCATTATTTCGACCCGTGAGGTCCTCGGTAGTTTTCCATAGACTGGATAGCTCAAAATCCTGGAAGACTGAAATAGAGGTTCTTTAATTGCTTTGAGCGATAAGAGCAGCAACCCACTTGACTCTTCCGCACCTAAAGAAGTCTTAAGGACCCCCCCCCCAAAAAAAAAAATTTTTTTTCATTGCTAAGTTCCAAATTTGAACATTTTTTTGCTTTCACTGGGTGTTATGACCACTATACTCAAATTATGCTCGAAGGTGGAACATGCTCCTCGCTCTATTCCTGAGTTTCGTGCAGTGGTTAACAAGGTTTGTTACCCATCAAAACGGCCCCATTATTCGCTTTAGGTATCATACAGATTGTCATGCATACACACCAGATGAAATCCCTCTATTCATCAAAGCGGAACCATACTGCTCTTATTTCTGTATAGGGAAGTCAGATCTAGGAATTATTGTTGCAATAAACCTCCAAGCACTTTTTGCATCCCTGTCATGAATAATTGATTAGCTACTGCTCTCCTCATCCATGTCCACAGGATTAGGCAATTTATTGTCTCTGCCCACATCACAAAGTACTGACGTAGGATTTGCAAGGCACATCACCCTTCGAAGTGTTTTAGGTGCCTGTGGTTCAAATCTATTGCTCAACAGTTGCTTGGAGCCTATTCTGAGCAAGGAATCAGAGCACAGAATCAATTCAGTCGAGTCAATGAGGTGTGCAGCATGTGGTTCCAGAATGTGATTTGCCCATTGCTCAGGAAACTGACTATCCTCAAAATCGGAAAATATCGATCTTGTACTTTACCTGTAAGTGTCTGTTGCAGCTCTTTTCACTCCAAATGTGTTCTCCTAAGTATTCCTGGGGTCTCTCCCTCTCTGCATGGTCTTCCTGGAAAGTTCTTGGCACTGCCTGCTGCTAAGCTCTTCCCATCTGCACGTCAAAATTTCGACGTGCAGTATGAGAGATTATAAGCGCGTCAAAAGTACCTGCTAGTCAAAAGGTTCTAGTCCTTTCTTCAGACTGCTTATACATCACTTTCCGCATTGTACGGCACAACCTGCTTGGGTGGCTTCAAAACACCATGTTCTAGTTTAGCACTTTCTAAATATTTATGCTTTTTTCTATCTCCTGTAGTTCAGGCACAATTATTAATTGTGTTACAGGGTATACCTGAAGTTGCAAAATACAAAAATTCCTTTCAGGTGCGTAAGAGTTAAGCAATTGAATATGCAGCAAATTTGTTTTGTTTTTTTTCATTATAGTTCAAGAATTGTAAACGTTGTGTTGCCTTTTACATTATTTTGTCCATGCTGTGCATGTCACTAGATTAATGTGATAGGTGTATGTAGGTTTGAAATATGCCAATTTTTTTCTGCTAGTTCAAGTGGCTCCCTTGCTTTTCAACATAGAGATGATGGAGTTAGTCAGGTGACACTATTTGAATGCGTGATAGTTAGGTTAGGACAGGACATGCAATTTCTTTCCCTATGAACAAAGAGAGTAGGTTTCATTTACTGAGTATGAATGAGGCAGTTGTGCCTTGTGTGATATTTATGCACATTTGAGTTTCTCAGGTCCCAGAGTTTTTGAGTACTTTCTGGTATGCATCTTCCTACTTGGCATAATACAAAATCTGTTTGTTTACACAACTCCACCAGAATCTTTGCAAGGTGAACTATGTCACATATTTCTTAGCCTTTCTCCTGTGCTGTCAACTAGTAGTAGAAGCGTGCATGTGACAACAATGTTTGATGCTGTGACTCTGTGTTCAGAACAGTTTATATTTATTGAGCATTATCAAGTTCTTGGTTACAGCTCTACAGTGAGAAGTATCGTCTTTATGTCCTTGCCATGGCGCAATGGAACATATTGGATTATCTAGTGTTGATGCTCTCACCGTTCTCTGTCGCTGTATAAAGGCTGAGAATCGGGATAGTGGATTACGTGGAGACCATGTTCCTTGGTATCGTAGATTCATTGCACTCCTGCTGGCAGGTGAACTGTCCATTGCAGTTACGGGGTTTTTCTTAAACATAATAGCTATTATTGCTCTTCTGGTTGGATATCTGCTGGATAATGATCGAAGGTAAGTGTCTCTCTTTTCTTAAAGTTATATACTGGTCAGATATAAAATTCGGCATGTCAACGAAACTTGAAAAAATAGTGAAATTAAGTCTGTATTTCACTTGAAAATTAGTTGCCCTGAAATATTGGTTTCGCATTCATCATTTTATCCCTGAACATTTGAACAGCTTGTTGAAAGAATTTGTTAGAGATTAGTACGATAGTAGTCATGAATATCATAGATAGGACTTTTCCCGCTCAAGCCGGAATTTCGGCTATCAGATATTCTGGAATCTTGGTATTACCAGGTGCTAGTTATTAAGTGTTAAACATCCAATCCTCATTTGTTTAATTCAAAATATAATATTTTTTGGTGCTCTCATTTCTTGTTGTTTCATACCTGGTATATGACGTAATGGCAATTATCTAATCCCACGTAGATTGGACCATTCCTCTTGATAGCACTGTTCTATACATAAAAGGTTGTTGTCTCTGTAGCAGAGATATACAGTCTATCCTGTGCGTGAATGACTGGGGGCAAGGTTAGGATTTTTCGTGCAAGGCTTCCAAAACGTGTCTGATTCAAGATAGCTGCTGCTCTTAGTAGTTGATTGGCTCTGTTGGATATGTCAAAGGACACGATGAAAACATTTTTTCGATGGGATTAATTGTCGTATCCATGTGTAAAGTGATTGCTACGATGCGATTCGTGCTAAACTCAAACTTGGTCTTGTATACTGCTCTCACTGGTGGCTTCAAACGTGTTGCACATGTTGTTCTCGCTGGTCGCTCTAAAATCAGTTGCATATGCCGTTCTCACTGGTCACTGTGCATGTTTGGCTTCTTGTCAACCAGACTGTTTTTAACGCTACAATGAAATGGGGGCTATAAGTGTTGTATGAGCTATGTATGTTGTATACCTCATGGAAGGAGATTTTGAGCCAATACCAGGAAATCAAATTCAAGAGATCTTTATAGAGAATCGCAATAAACCGTCAAACAGGGTAACTTCGGACGGATTTTACCATAAAGTTGAAAATATTGTGCGTGGAACTTACGCGAAGGCATCAAACTTCTGGCTCAGTAACGTTGAGGTGCATCCGAATGCAGCTACACACAGGATGAACCTCAGCGGGGCGAAGTTTAGCGATGACTTGTCTCTAAAAGGTGTCCGAAGTTACCAGTGCGATTGGGGCTACTTCGGACACAATGCATTTTCGAGTTAAAATTTGAACTCAATATTGTTTGTTTGCATTTTCTCGGTGAATATAAATAAAATAGTCTTTTTCCTATGGTGCAGTCACATCAATTTTAACTGGTGCCTCTCAAGTTTTAAATTTATTTGGAACCCACTAATTTTGACCGAAAAATGACGTTACTAACTAAAATGCCTCTCACACTAAATATTCATACTATATAATATAAGTGCCGAATTTTGATTTCTGAAGAAAAAAGGAATGTTTGAGAAGTTGAAAACTCCATATAAGCAGCGAAAAAAGTTGCCATTTGGCTGGAAATGAGAAGTTTCACGAGTGTCCGGAGACGGAATGTCTTCAATAATTGTCAACAAAAGTTTGTTTCATGGGTTGCACAGATGGTGGACGGGGAGGCTAAGCGCACCTCACAATTAATGTTGGTGAACCTGACAACTTACGTTCTAGAAAGCTATGAGGAACAGATTTTCGTTCGCGCCAATTGGTGTTTGCGCGAACGATCGTTTTGTTCACGCAATTTGTGAAGGCCTGTTACTCCTATCGTCAGAACTGCTCCGCTTGTTCTGGGCTTGGTAGATCCTCACAGGGAAATTTCTGCATTCTGATTGGCGCACACTCACTCTAATCCAATCAGAGAATGATTTCGCAGCAATTGTTTTATAATGCACGTGCGCATAGTTGTGATTGCAATGAGAAGCGGTTTGATTGGTTGAAATGGACAATCTGCCAATTAATTATCGCACCACACGTTCAAATACTTCGTCTGCTGTCTTCCTGCGAGGTGCATCCAAGCTGTGTGTTGAACGAGTGAAGTGAGTTGAAGAGGAGCAGAGTGATAACCTCACAGCTTGGCCCCCTGGTTAACCATAAGTATTTCTTTCATAGAGGTAGATGTACCGGTCCTGCTGCCAAATCATTGTTCATCAGAGGAGGAACTAAGTTTGGGTGATTACAACACTTCCAAAACATGTCATACAGTCATCTATGAGAAAATATATAATGAAAATCTGCTGAGTCAGCAATACAGGTAACCATGTTCAAGATTTTGTAGGTTCTATGAGGCTTCATTTGCATTAAGAACTTTCTAATCAAAACTTCGGCATTTGCATTGAATTGGAAGAAAAGAAACTTACAAGCAGAGGCTTCAAAATTTTGGGGTTTGCATTGAATTGGAAGAAAAGAAAAAGTGTGCCAAGTGAAATTTAGCGCTCAAAAGCATGTCATGAACATTTGCCTGAGAGCAACATCCAACTTCCTCATGTCTCGCACTATTTCAGAACACCAAGAATCGCTGTTCAAGTCAAACTAATATATTGGATAGCCTTTTTTTTGCAATTTCCTTAACCTCGAAAGAATTTCAAGAGATTTTGTACCAAATGAGCAGAGTGCACTTAAGAGGATCTACGTATGTCAGATAATTCAGGAAAAGGAGAAAGATAAGATTGCTCAGGTCTGAGTAATCTCAATTAACCCTTCCAGTGCCAATCCCGACATAGGAGCATCGCGACCTATTATATGGTTCCTGTTTGAACCCGAACCAACAAAGTTAACCCCCTCATCTCCAAAAAGGGCCAAATCATGTAAAAAACGACTTGTAGGCTCAGCATGGGAAGGGCTAATTGAATGTCCAAATGATAAGATAATAGATATATATAAATTGACTAAACATTACTCTGATAGAAGAAAAGGCATCAACTAAACACTCAACACCAGCATTCAGATTTTTGATTCTGGTGACTGATGATCGGGTACGGGTTCATAATATCCGTAGATCATACAAATTATCCACTTTCTGTTGATTTTAAAGCATTCATTCAACTAAAATTCTTCTCACTTTTGTCCAGCTGCACAAATGAAAGCCACCTGCTATAATATCAGGCAATTAAAACAGACAGCAATTCGCAAAACATTACAAACCAATATATTTGCCTCCATGTGCTCTCAAAGCAAACATCATCTCAGCCAAGCTGATAAACACAAAACAGCATTCTCAACACATTATTTATCTATTGCGCAACCAGATGCAGATTGTGATCCAACTTACTTTAACAAGCCGTTCTTATTAAAGATGTAGAGCTCTTGTGATAGTGTGCTGCAAGACTTTGGTGAAGCTCTCTGTAAAAGGAGGAACATCAAGCAAAAAAAGGCAAAGCTCTCTGCAAAAAAGGAACAACCAGCATTAGAGCAGATGGGATCACTTGAAAGGTAAGGCTACAATACAATCATTTTGTAATACACAAGGGGTGCCTAAAATGTCCAAAAAATGTAACTTAGGTTTTACAAACCGGATCTTTGACAGCATTTTGAGATGCTGTAAGTTTTTTGGACATATTGAAAAGTACAGTGCATAAGACACACTGAGCTTATCTAGGCTTTACTAGCAGGATGTGAGAAAACGTTTAATTTTACTGAAGAGAAATTTACAAATAACTGCTTTCCAGACAATACTTTCTCCCTCCTCCAGCTCAGTTCAATTATAAAGCCAAAACGTTTTGAGACGATTTAAGTTTCAGTGAAGACTGCCATCCAGAAGAAACTACACTTTGGTCGTTAATTCAGTAAAATTTTGCAACACACTTGCTATTTTCTAGCCACTGTCTCAGGTTCGGTGAAAGGGCATAGGAAACTCAATTTGCTAAAAACTCAATATTTTAACCAATTTGCTGATGTCAATGAGGTGCTGCATAAAAACTAACACATATTTTTGGAAATACAAATTGAAGCAAATATCAAATTGAAATTGAGCAAATTGAATCAACCAGCTATCAATTCAGTATGTAGAAAACATGTCAATACTCACTTGAAAAAGTTGAAGCAGAGGAAACTCCGGAACTGTATGAGGAACGGTGATCACAATGTAATCTTTTCCCTACAGAGATAGACATATACATATACACAACTGTCAGATGGGGTCTTCAAATGTTGATACAACTTTTTTAGAATCAGGCAAATTTTGCTCAGCCTCTTAATGTTCCAGATATTATACCATGACATACATTTATGGCAGGTTACTATTTTACAGTTTTTTTCTGTGCAATTTATTACTGAAATATCAGCATCCTGGCATACAAACAGATCCATAAGATTCTGAGTGCACTTACTATGCAGTAGATTATTAATACTCATATTATGTTGGTATGGTATGCATGAAACATGAAATACCAAACCCCTGCTATTCCAGGGTCCAAATTAGCCGCTCGCAGTTTGCAATTTGCGAACCCACATACTCTCGAAACTGCGAAGCAGATTAAGTGAACGACATCAAATTGTGAAGCTTAATCCTAAGATTCCTTCATGATAAGTTTGGTTGACTATTCCCACAGAATTTATCATCAACGAATAATTAATTCCCATCCTGAATGAAGTAATTATCAATTTACTGCTTTTGCAGAACATAAATATTAAGAACATTGCTTCCATTTACCCGATACGTGTGAGCAAAATGGTTTGCTGATAAGACACATGAAATTCTATGCAATAAAATTAGGGAAACTATTTAGATCTTAACTATCGCCACAAAAAAACCTTGTCTCCAGTTTGTAGATTTGATTTAGTAGATTTGATATAGTAGGAAAAAAAGCCAAGCAAACATAGATAATACTCCACTGCATAGTTTTTTCATAGCTTTGGAAACTCATCGGCTTATCTAGCTAGTCTCCGGAATCTGGTCTGCAAATTTTCAAAATATCCATAAGGGCAGCTTAGATGTGCTTCGAAAGATAGCACTTGAGGAAAAAGGAGAAAAACATATTGGGAGACATCAGGACCATGCACTATGGATCAGGATCTGGCTGTGCATGAATTATGCATCAAATGGACATTAAATTCGCGCCTTCCAAGCTTAAAAAACGAGCGGTTGCTGGTAAACACTGGTATAGCTAGCTAGCTAACCCTATTCCAAAAGTTATGGATAGCACTAGCAGCCTTGCATCATGCCATGCTTGATCACAGATTTTTTTAGCATTTTTTTTCTACCCAGCTGCATCTGTGATAAGTATTTGTTTTGACTTCAAATCAAGCTAGTCTTGGGCACAAAGAGACTTCAAACAGTTGAAAGGGAACTCACAAGGAAGCCTCACAACGCCCCCCTAGAACCTCCACTTCTGTAGTGTTAAAACTGCAAACCTATTTTCAAGTTCTTATTTGGATCATGTATTCTTCCACATTTCTGTCTAGGCTGCTTGCATACTCTGCTCAAAACTTGCAGTTTCTCACAGTCTACTCACAATTGCTCGTAACACTAATTATCTATTCTCTTCATAGCTGATTTCCTTGGTAACATCATTATTGCCATCAGCCCCCAATAGAAAAAAGTTCAGACGCAGTATATTCATTAGCATAAACAATTTCTTATCGAAGGTTTTTGCCTGATTTTTAGACAACATGGCATAATTAAAATACGCTGTTTAGGCGCAAATGGTGATAGATCAACCAATCAAGTAAACACAGTGACGCTGACATGTGAACAGACCAAGTTCTGTCACACTTCTAATAAGAAGAAAACAAGCAAGCTCAGAACTGTTCTGCAAAAAGATCTTACCACATTTTTTCAACAGGGGAGAGGGATGAAGAGATCAATAACAGAGAAGTTAACATTTCGAAATACTCAACCAAAGAGAACAAGGAAGATACTTATTCCTTACTAATGTACATTTTCGCCAATTTATAAATTTTCTCTATGAACATAAATCAAACCACAAATTTATCATTGGAAAATCTCTTAGACAATCAGGTACTCAAATGCTTACTAAACAATAAAGCAGGATTGCAAGAAAAACCTATCAAAAGACGAAACTGAAATGGAGCAGTTTATAGAAACAACATTTTCTTAAATGCAATATCATTTTGGATTGCATCAACAAAACAATTGAATAGCAGCGGTAATTTCTCTTATGTTTTGTACTCCAATATTAAAAAGATAACATTGGAAATGTCTTTTCCTCTTTCATTAACGATGCCTTTTGCTCAAGCTTTTGCTCTCACATTAGCCATTCCCGCATAATATTCTGGTTGATTCTACTAGCATGAAATTATCACTTCCACTTAAAATCAATGAGAAACAGGCTCTTCTCATTGATCATTGCCTCTATTTGAGAAAATTATAATTGTAATTGATGTGATTTGAAAAGCGATGTGTGGCAATTTGTGATTGGCATTTTAAAAGTGCCCTTGTGAGAAAGTATCGCATACAGTCCTAATCAACAAAAAGAAAAGCTGTTGACATGGGGGCCAAACTCACAGGAAACAGATCGAAGGCTTTATGCAGCATATCCATGGATCTGAAAAGCAAACAAAAAATTCAATTAAAAAAACGAAGATAAGAATTGTATGAACAGCATAATTTTTTCAGAATTTTGCGCATTACCAGATCAGTCTAATTTCACATTAAATTGAAGCCAGCAACAATGAGAAACACTTGAAACATTTAGCAGTTTTCGAAAAACTACCAGGTAATTACTACCCTCGTGCCTGGTATATTTACACATCTTTCAAGCTCATAGGGTTAATAAGTCAGAGAGAACGTAAAAAAACCTGTTGGTGCATAGCATAATCAATTACCTTTGCACAAGAACAAATTGCAGAGTCATTCGCCTTAAAGACCCGTTGAGCTCCTCAGCTGTTTGGATTCGCTGGCAGGTGTTGCAGACATAGCAAACTCACACTTTTCTATAGAGCTGTCAATCATGCACTAAAACAAATATTAGCTTTGATTCGAATTCTGATTAATCATAGGTATCTGGCTGCCTCGTTGGCCAGATCCAGAAGTTGGTTACTATATCATAATGCAGGCACACATGCCGACAATGTGGGTTTGTTTTGGTTTGACGAATGCAATCCGTCTTTAAGGAAATAATAATTTGCTTGAAGATAAAGTACTTAGTTTAAAAGTAATTCTAAATATAAAGAAGGATGTTTTCCAGCACAAAGTTTTTTAATTGCATGTCATCATCGATGTTATCCAACGAAAGACATCAGTTCTTGTGCGATCGCACATGCGTGAGCCCACATATATGTAAACTCATCGGCATCAGTGAAACATCGCACAAGCCATCCACCATCAACAAAGCGCAATCACACTTGCACCACGGGGGAAATCCGCTGACAATGTTTAAAGCAATATACCAGTCTAAAATCATTTTTGGCATGATAACAGAGCTTTTGAAAACATGACCGAAGCTTTTTATTTCATGAAAAAGCTGTTGTAGTTCCAGAGATATCTGCATTCAAAGTCACGGAGAATTTTGACTTGCTACCATTTTCGTTCTGAACACTAATTATGCATGATGCATGGTCAGACCAAGTGCAATTATCCCATCTTAATTGCTGAATTGCTCTTAATTGCAATCATTAGTAAATATCAACTTCGTTCTATCTGAAATAGAGGTGCAAGATGTTACTTTTAAGGTTTACACAAAACCTTGAAATGTTGAGTTGCTAAGGAAAGCCACTAACGTTCGAAACAGTCTTAGATGACGTCATTGATGAGATGAATTGAGAAGCACAGGAACAGTGAACAATATCAAACTTTGAAGCAATATTGAAGAAGAACCACTTTTCAAATAAAAAACAGTATTCATGGTTTTACAAGATCTATCAGCAGGAAGAATATCATTTTAGACCGGTACATTGCTTTAAGAAAAGTAGCAATGGACGAAATCATTCACAAAAAGACAGCTGATGCAAACATTATGATAATAATTTCATGATTCAGAGAGGCGATCAGGTCGATAGAAATCAAGAGAATCAAGAAAATTGTATAAACCTTGGAGACTAATTCTCCCCGCAAGTTTCTATTTGAATCCATATAACCCAAACAGGGTATCTTCTAGTTTAAAAAGGCAGCATACAGATTCTATCATAAACAGCTCGTAGGCAAAAGTATCTCACCTTGCTTCGTACTTGTCGTCAATGCAAAACAATTGTATACAAACCACACTATCGACACTGTGCATATCATCATCGCTTGAATGTCCATCCTTATCAATAAGAAAGCAAGATAGAAATATGTGAAAGAGTGGTGAGGCCCTAATTTTATCTTCGAGAGAAACGCTACTCTTCCTAAAACTCACTAAAACGGCTCTTTTTCAATTAGACAAACCTTATATTAACAGCATTTTGCAGAAAATCAGACTTAAATCTGTCCTTTCATACCCTAGTCGGAAGTTGCCCTTCTTGGATTAGATAGACCTTATTTCAATAGCATTTTGCAGAAAATGAGACTCAGATAATATGTCCTTTCCTTATTTTGTTGAACCCTGCATTCAACTTTTAAGAACAGGTCCTGATGGACTCCAAAAAATTCAATTAGCAACCATTACACATAGCGGTATAGCATCAGCACATCAACCAAAAATGTGAACACTGAAGATAATATATAACAGAGCTTTCTCCACACATAACATACAGTCCACACAATTACTGAAATCCGGCCAAGCCCAGTCATCAATTCCTCAATTTTTGAGTGTCTGCAATTCGTAAATGATTTCATTATCTACAGTGTTTTGTGACACACACGAAAATGAACATTGCTAAGTTTTAGTCATGTTTCCATTGCAGTGCAGATCCTTCCATAGCCCTTTCTGAAATTTAACATAAAAGTGAAAATTAATTTGAAACAAAAAACTGAAGCCAAATTTTTTCCAAAAACGAATTTTGAACTTGCAGCGAGGCGGCTATTTTCTGTGTTTTTGGAAAATAATGTAGCATCTGTCTATTTTTTTCTACTTTTGGTCTGAAACTCACCATAAATCGTCTCTGATATGTAGGTTTCAGAAAATTTTTCCAGTATCACGAGCTAGAGAAGATCTGCATTGATGCCAGGCAACACACAACTTACCTTTAACCCTAAACAGGAGGACGGAGGTATAGACTGCACATGGTGTGTGGAAATTTACTGCATCGTCAAGCCTTACATTGCAGCAGTTTAGCTAACAGTCTGAGTGCATTCCAAAATACCAAAGAATTTGGGTCATCGTAGTGTACCCCATCAGGTGGCTCATTGTTTTTTTTGTCATTTTTTTTTTAACCAATTTATGCACACTTCGATAGAAAATTGTTGGCCTTAGCAGTAAAACCTACCAATTATGGTTTATGTTCAATAGATTTGCCATCTGATGGCATTTTTATGGCTTTTGTGGGCCAAATAGGGCTGCAGGGAAAATGCTCCAAGCATTGTAAAATCAAATACCCCCAAACAGTTCAGGGTTTAACATTCTCATTGTCATACATCTCCCAGGTTTGAAACAGATTTTCTAAGGGATTTGACAAGGATTCGAAATAAATACAGAATTTAAAATTCAGAAATTAGTCATAAAATACTGTATCTTCGTGAAGGCAGAAACAGACAAAATATTTAGAAATTCAGACCTCTTCCAATCAGTTAACTACAAAAATTATTATCCTATGAGATCTATCAGAGAAGATAGGAAATTACAAAGGATCTGAACATGAACAAAAACATACCAAGACAAAAAATCTGAAGAAAGAGTCTATTACTACCGAACGGAAAATACCACTGTTAATTTATCTTACCTTTAATAGCTTACTATTATACTAACAAACAAAAAACAAGGGCAATATTGATTGAAGCGTACCTTGTTTATATCTCCTGTGCCATTGGAAGATGGAGCCCTGAAAAAGAGTACAAAATACGTTTGTCACAGGGACTACGGATAAGTTACCTGACAGCAGAAAAATAGACCCTAGCAACCATATCAAACTGCTAAAGCACTATGCAATAAGATACTTGATCTAAATTTTGTAGAGGAGCATGATCACCAGCAGTAAGCAGAATCTAAATTGAACAAGCAGAGGTTGACAATCAAGTGATACAAAACCAAGCAAGTATATGCACGTTCAGACGTATTCACAGAATAGATTGAACGATTATACCATACAAATAAGTGCTGCAAGGGCAAATTACGTCTTCCTTAAAGAAAGCTCTATGTAAATTAGAAATGATATGCATAAAACCTACAGAGCAAAAACGGTTGATAGCCAACTTACCGATTTCTCATATGAGCTGAACTCAACTTTGTACCTTCTGTTGACCGCGGGGAACCTGCAACAGAGAATGAACATAGATTATGATGAAGCATCTCTCTGTCAAGCGACATAAGGCATAAAAGTATGGTGTTTCAGATGGTGTCTCGTATGGCGTCTAAACATTTGTACATCATACCATGATCACGATTTCCGTTCATCATGGTTGGGTTACAGACCTAAAACTCTACTGCCTACTTCTGTCATTTTGTTCGCAGCATACGGCTACAGGGCTATTCTTCCGAAACACAACGGAGAGACAAGTAACGACTCCCAGGGCCTATTCTAGAATTTCAGGGCAGGGTCAGGAATTGTTCAAAAAGGGCACTTTTTATCAAATTTCCTTCCAAAATCTGTTTTTTTAAGCAAATATCAATCAAAAAGGGCACTTTTTGCCAAGATTTAAGAAGGGCAGCGTCCGATATTCGGACCCTTT
>JAOBRC010298461.1:0-13486 GCA_027575255.1 Scolionema suvaense
TAAAGGTGGGTTTAGACAGGTTCTCTTGTAGACACAGGAAATTAGCTTCTCCAAAGGCACAGTCCTACGTGTTCACTATCTGTCTGAACATAATCTGTCATGCAAAGTGCGTGTTTCAGCCAGGAAATTCCTGTGGCAAATAAATGTCCTAAGTGCTTTAACTACAAAATTAGTAAATGAGGAGCATCCAGTTAATACAGCTGTTGTTGGAAGTGCCTGTATACAGAGCTGAAATCGGCATCATTTAAAAGGATCATGCCAATTTCATGTACTTTCCGTACCTTTTGTATGCAGGGATGCTGCCCCAAATTTTGAATTGGTAGGGGCTAAAAGTTCGCAATTTGAGTGACATGACTTGTGCATAACAAGTAACTCCATCAAATAGTACTTTCATTGGGCTAAAATGTGGGAGAGGGTAAGCCCCACTGCCCCCTACTGGCAGCGCACTGTTTAGCGTATCCCACTTGTTGATCCATTTTTCTGGCTTGAACATCTGAGGAATTCATGGAAACTTGAGCACATGCCGTCATGAAAGCCAGACACTGTTTTGATGCTTTTGCTTTGGTCTATGAAACGTTGACTATTTCAGAGGGCCTTTCATGGCCCATATTGTTTTAACTTTTCCAAAATTTATTGGTTGTTGAAAAAACCTGGCTGGAAACGTAAATGCATGCCTCGTTTGAAAATCACAAAAAGCTGGAGATCTGCTATTGTAAATTCAGAGTAGAACCTAAAACACTCCTTATAACTGTTTAGCCAAACATTGAAAAACTTACAAAGTATCTCGGCCCAGACCTCTTGCTTGTATATTTTTATTCTTCACTTTTATCCATATTATGACTTTCGATGGTGATCTAGACAGAATGAAGCAAATTAGCAAATCTCATGTGTTTTGTAGACCCTTGTGCTCTCCCAATCTGACAACAGTTCTTTACTTGCAGTAATGACACTAGATTGGTAATTGCAGTAATGCGTTGTACATGAAGCTATGCGACTGTACCTTTAAACTATTGCTAATGTTATTGATCTAACCATATACTGTGGCATAATACTTAAATGGTTGATGTTTGTATCAGAGTATAATCCATGCTCACATATCCCAAATCAGTCTTAAAACATAATTCTCCTTCTCTCCATCTCTGTATACTGTTAGTAGAACTGTGAGTCAGCTGTTGTCTGACGTGAATCTTGACTGGGTATAATGTATAGTTGGTAGAGATGCCAGAGTAGTGTTGTAGAGAGGATGGGAACCTGGATATGTGTAAGAATCTTTATTTAGTTGTTCAGAGTAATACTATACTTTGCTAATGTGGAGAACACCGTCCTCTCAGATGGGATTGTGTGAATGGTTTGGTGCTGAAGTTCTTGCGAGTTAGGACTGACATCATGAGGATGTTTCTTGCTTCACATTTGTGCTTAAAGCAATCAATGGCTAACCCTGAGATCTTATTAGATGTGTTTCTCTGGGCATTTTTAAGTTAAATATGGTATAAAGCTGCCTTTTTGTCTGAAGGATGTGTGTGAAGAGCATTTGTCATTGGAGATGGACTGAAATGAAACTGCTCTCCTCTCTCCTCTTTTTTTGGGCTTAGGTATTGAAATAATAAACCAAGCAGGATAAAAAGGTTGCATGCCAGTAAATATTTTTCCAGGTAGCAATTTCTTCACGAAAAATAGACGTTTAGGCATAAAATGATAAGCACTGTTGCATGAAAGCATAAAGAGAATTCCTGAAATTTTTAGATGCTACGATCAATACGCTGAGAACTACTAATTTACAAGAAATTCCTTTTGTAAACAGATTCAGCTGCATTAATATTGTCCCACGCATGCCCCATCTATGAGCATTATGCAGGCGATAAGGCGCACCATTAATTTAAAGTTGACTTCTTTGTGCTAAATTGTTTGGCAGTATAAATGCTAAAATTAAACTTACCATCTGAAAGCAGTTAAACTAAATGCAGCACAACTGTCTTTTAATCATTGAAGTCATGTGTTTCTCGCTGTGTTTCAATCTTGTAGCGCTCCCTTTTTAGAAATGGACCAAAGTCCTACATTCGTTTTGGGTATAGGCCCCTCCCTACGCAAGATTGCCAATAGTCCTGTCACCAGGTAAAGTCTTGCCCTTTAACTTTTCGTTTCCAACTGATTCAGTTGTGCAATATGTCTTTCATTGTTTCTACAAATCGTACATGAAGAGTCCTGACAGAAATATGTGATGCAATAGTAAATGCCAGTGAGAACACAGTTCTCTGAGAGTGTCCTTTTACCACTGTCTTGGTACCAAATTAGGTATAGTCTGAATTGCTTAGAAGCAGAGTCACTCCAAATAGAGCCAAAATGCTTGAGAGACTGTATTGTAGCACACTTAGAACACGCAACTTATTATTCACTGAAGAGCTGCTCGATCCAGGAATCTGAAATTGTTTTCTATGAACATATACGAGTTGCACTTAAGTTCTATCTGCACATTCTGTGCTCTTGTTTTGTCTCCTTCATGTCTGTGCTCATTGTATGTTTATTTAGCATTGAAAGACATGAGCGAAGCTAAACTTAGAAAATTTGAGAAAGGAGTCATTTTTAGACAACAACTCAGTTATAAACACTTTAGCATTTCCAATGATTTGATTGCCTCTGCTCGATTTATTTTTTCTGCATGTTTGTCTGCCTACCTATCTATTACTAGGACATATGAATTGCAGCCTTATGTTAATTCCACCAGCTTTTGTCTCCTTGCAGCAATGGCTGATGGGTCTGTCATGGACTTGCATAAATTACGTGGCAGTAGTGGAAAATGTCCCTCCCTTGAGTTATTTGAAATTCGTTCAATAGAACGGTTGGAACTGGAGACTTTTCCATTTCTGTTGTTGCAGTTGCGATTAACATCGCATCTTTATATAAAACATAGAATCATCAGCAATTGACAGTATCTGAAACAGACCCGAAATAGCCATAATGGTCTTCATTATTCAAACATTTGACTTAGTCAGACTAGGTCTTCTGCTTGATACAGGGATCCTTCCATGCAACGCCACTGACTTGTACTCCCAAAATCTGTGAATTTATAGAGCTTTCTGAGAATGCTAGTTGTATGGGTTGAACGGTGTGCATAGTAGTATGAGCCTAATTTCACTTGTACACACTCATGTGTTTACTTGATTTACTGCTATATAAGCAGAATCAAGGATTGAATCGAGGTATGCTGGGGATAGTGCATCAGTATAATTTTTTTTATTGTTGTTAGCTTTGTGCTTATAGTACGGAGTAAATCTTTTATTCTATAATGAGACTTATGGGCTCATTGGCAGTCTTCTTCACTTTGTTAGCTGGCCGTTTTCTTCACCATTCATTCTTTTTTTTTGGACTCCCGCTTTAGCGGAAGAGTCGTATAACATGAGGTCTGTCCGTCCATCCTTCTGTCACCAACACATTTTCCAGGATAACCACTCAATGAATTTTTCGGAGATTTGGTGTGCAGGTGACAATCCATAATTGAGGAAAAGTGATGGAGCCGGAACTTTGAAAAAAAATTTTGTTTGGCTTGCAGGTGGCAATTTATGCCCCAAAATGGCCTTTTTTAGGGTTTTTTAACAATACTTCAAAATCTGGTCATTACTTTTTTCTGTTTTTAGTGTGAAACTACAGGGCAATAGTAGTTATACTGTGGACCATGTCCCATATATGGGAAAACTCTCGTTCGGCTTACAGGTGGCAATTTATACACATCCAAAAAAGGCGTTTTTCATGTTTTTTTTTTCCGAATAAGTCAAAAACTGTTCACCTGATTCTTACCATGTTTGGTATGAATATTAGGGGCAACTCTACGCATGTTTTGAACCATATGCTAAGTCTCATGAAAATCTCGTTTGACTTGCGAGTGGCAATTTACGTCCAAAAATGGTGATTTTTATGGTTTTTTCCACGTATGTCATGAACGATTAATCTGTTTATTGTTTTGTTGTTTTTTTTTGTGTGAATATTTGAGGCAACTGTATGTATCTTATGAATCATTTGCCATGTCTCTGGACAATCTCGTTTTGCTTGCAGGTGGCAATTTACGCCAAAAAATGGTGTTTTTCATTGTTTTTTCCAAATAAGTCAAAAATGGTTCATCCGATTCTTGTCATTTTTGGTGTGAATATTAGGAGCAACTCTGTGCATGTTTTGAACCAGATGCCATGCCTCCTGAAAATCTCGTTTGGCTTCTGGGTGGTAATTTACGTCCCAAAATGGTGATTTTCAGGGGGGTTTTTCCAAATATGTCAAAATATGTTTATTTGATTCTTGTCATTTTTGGTGTACATATTAGGGGCAACTCTACCCATGCTTTGAACCATTTGCTATGTCTTTGGAAAATCTCGGTTGGCTTGCAGGTGGTAATTTACGTCGAAAAATGGTGGTTTTCAGGGAGTTTTTTCCGAATATGTCATGAATGGTTCACCTGTTTTTTGCCATTGTTGTGACTCACAGGGGCCTCTCCATGTATGTTATGAACCATGTGCCATGTCTGAAGAAAATCTCGTTAGGTTTGCGGGTGGTAGTTTACCTCAGAAAATGGCTATTTTCAGGTTTTTTCCAATGTGTCCACAATGGTTTATCTTTTCATTTTTGGCGCAGATCTTAAGGGCAACGAAGCATATGTTATGACCCATGCTTCATATCTTGGGAATGTCTTGTTCTTCAGCATGCGCGTGGCAATTTATGTCAACAATGGCTGTTTTAGGGTCTTTTCCTTATGTTTCCAGTACACTTTGTTACGATTTGTGGTGCAAATGTTATGGCTTACATATTATTCTCTTCTTTGATCTGACGCGGAGATTCTTAATTAAGTTTGCGGGGAGTCCACTAATTATGTGACTTGATGTAATTGTTTTTTTTACCTTTTGTTTTTTCTCATGAGGATAGTTTCAAACTCTTTTCGCGGCAAGTGTTAGCTACATCTGGAAGTGGACTAAGTCCGATTTGTACCAACCACTTTTCCTACCTTCTTCTCTGTCTTGCATGACATTTCACATCGGCCTACACATATTAGCCTACCTGACTTGGAAGTATTTTATGTATTTTATTGACTGCTGGAATTTGCTCTATAGGATGATCGTGTATGGCTTTGTTTTTCTCTGCAAGTTGTCATTTGGGAATTGTTGTCTGTTTTTTAGAAGTTTGATTTCGATTGGATAAAATATAGCTAAGAATTGATAGTGGTGAATATTTATCTATAACTAGTTTTAACACTTTAATCTGGTTACCATTTTCTAGGATTTGACTGTGTCGGACGAACAGTATGCTCTGGGTGAGGGAGACAGTCTCACAGCAATGGTAAGTTTCCTTTGTATATTATTTTAAAACTTCTTACCATATCGTTCACAGCCTTCCCACACTATGGAACCAATATAATACTTCCCAACTGGCTTTCACTACAGAACCACTGTTATTCGTGGCAGCACTATGATGCTAGTTTAGTAGTCTTCTAGTTTTTTTAACTGTTAAAATAAATCAGGGCATCAGAAAGTAGTTTGTCTATGTAATGAGGAGTGTGTTAACCAGCTATTCTTGTCCCTTGTTACTTGAGGTGCAGTTGACTGGTTGACTGGTTTCATGGTTTCATTCAGTGCCATTCTTTTGAGTGTTGAATGATGACAGGAGGAGCTGCTTTCAGTATAGAGGGGCTTTACAGATTGCTCATTTATCATTCATTCAATTAATTGGGGAGATTATCCCTCTTCATATAGCCAATAGTGATGTAACGTCACCACCAAGTTTGAACCACAAACCACTTTAGATAAAGCCACACATTTAACATGCCTTTCCTATTACCTCCATCTTTTACAACCCCTGCTTGCATTGTTTGGGTGCTTTCATTGTACCTATGTCGAGGCTTGTCTTCCAATATTGAATCAGGACTGTGGGTGACATGAGAAAGTCAGTTTGTAACTCTTCAGTTGAGGATGATAGGGTATTGGCTTACAGCTTTTCGGACATGTAGCAGTTGTTTCATTTTGCTCAAATGAGGAAATCAATGTTAGTAGTGGCTCCCTGAGGCAGATGCTTCTTTTCTGCATTTTTATCTCACTTTTATATCACGACATATGAGAATTTGCTCAAGTCGTTGAGATCTGCTGAGAAGTATTGCAGTGAAATCGAAAACGTGGACAGATGCTTGCAGCTTTTGTATTGAAGAACATGAGGAGTTGCATTTGAACTGTAACTATCGGAGAAGTCTGCAATGACTTTGCAGTGACTTTATTTATTTATGTGACAGTCCTGTGACAGCGTCATCGTTGAAGAGCCTTGGTGTCTACTGAGCGTAAAGATTCTTGATTCTTGACACACTATGGCTTCTTCACCTTCAATTTATGAGGAAACATGGGGAATTTTGTTTTCGTGTCCTTTGCGTCGTTTTGATGATTATCTCTATGATAAAGAAAGCGTGTCCACTGATGGTTCAGACAGTGTGTTTGAATCTTCTAGTTCCTGTGAAAGCTACATGGACAATAATAATAGATGTGAAGTAGAGGTCCTGACTGACAGACTTGTAAAATACGAGCAGGACAATTTTCCAGGCGAGGAGTTGAATTTGCGGTTGAAAATATTGGAGAAGAGGCATAACTGGGACATGGAGAGTACAAGCAGTGAGAGCAGCTGTTCCAGCACTGTTGTTCATATTGAACGAGTGGAGACAGAGGGGGAACTGGCCAGGAAAACTCTGATGGGAAATTTTGCAAAGAACTTAATATCTGATGACATGGAATTTTTGAAAGCTTATCTTCTTATGATGGTGAGAACAGAACATCTTTGTAGGGACTTTATTCTTATGATAAAAGGCAATGTAAATCTGCTCTCTATGTCACTATGTTTTATTTGAATGAGTTGACAGGTTGGATGTGCTTAAGGCAGCTCCATACTAGTTGCATTTCTTAGCCGGTCTATCACCAGTGACATCTAATGTCAGCCAAAAGCATCAGATTTGAATCATGAATGACTTCTTCACCTCCTTTCCCAGTTGTGCCCTTGTGTGTAGTATTTTATCTTGGCATAAACTTTTTCCGTTATGGCATTTTGTACCTGCTGCTGATTGCTTCCGTTCCTTTACGTCCATTTATCAATGTTAGGTGTAGGATATGTCATGCCAATGCTGTACTGAGGATTTGGTAGGATGATAGGAAATGAGATGCTATCACTGTGTGTCCTTATCATGTCCCTTGTAGCTACGTTTCAGCATGTCAAGCTTTCTGGTGCTTGCATGTAATTCCAGTTTTTAATGTGTGTGGGTTCTTAATTCCAACAGGATGTTGTTTCTGACAGTTTTAGTCAGCTTATCACTGTTATCTGATGAGTCAGATGTATTGAATAGCCTGTTGAATCAGTCCTAGGAAAAAATTGTGTAAGTCTATAAAGATCATGTTGCCCTGGGAAACCTTGCCCATAGTTAATTGGATGTCATATTTTGGGATGGATTGCTATAATAGTAGAAGCTCTTCACCGGTACTGTTTCAGAGATACTTCGGTCCCTCAATCTGTCAATGCATTCCTCAATGCCCTAACCCCACTGCTGAAGAAAATCATGAATTCATTTGCTATATGTTTCTCTGGCCATTGGAAAGAATTGTAATTGAGACAATGCGATGCGGTCAAATTATTTTATGAAGACATTTGCAGGAGATGACCCTAGTGCCAAAATAATGAAGAGCCATTGCATAGCGTGTACCTTTGCCTGGACATGGCAAAACATGTAAAAACGTAGTGCTATCAAGAGTTCATGTTGGAAACTGTTGATAATTGCATAAGGCCACTGATGTTGCGTGCTTGGCCATCTTTCTCAGGTTTATGCGGAGCAGTGTGCAGGTCCTGTTTCTTGAAAAGTGTTCTTGTGAACATTCTTTAGCTGTTCAGTGAAATTGTGAGCTAGGTAGCGGTGCTTCTACACTTTTTCAGACAGGGTAGTAGTTGTGTGGGTTTGATTGTACTATTATTCACTTTTTCGTGACTTGCTTCATTTGAAATGCCTGCAGACTTTTTAAGTTGCATGCATGTGGAGAGTTCTGCCTACTCTAAGGCAATTGATTTTTGCAGAATGAAATTTTATGGAACTAGTTTTTGCAAATTTGGGTACTTTTGCAAAAATTAATTCCACAAATCGAATCAAATCTGCCATTCACAGAAATTAGTCCCTCAGAAGTAATCAAAATTCAGAAACAGACAAAAGGAGATTACATGAACAAAAGACGGACAAGTATGGTCACTGTTTAAGACCTTAAAGCTTCACAAAGACTTTTCCTAATTACCAAATTTGCAAAAATCGATTTTGCGACTCACAAAAATTATTTCTGCGTCACATTTCGGGTTCGTCCCTTCAGCCGCAACAAATAGTCCTGCACAATTTTAATTACTTTAGGGTAGTATATTCAATTTAAAAAATAATGTGACGCGCAGAATTTAGGGCATCAGGGAAGTTGGTATCTCAATGCAGCCAACAGCATGGGAATGTATGTGGCACAAATATGGCATAATTCCCATGTAGAGAGTGCTAAGCACTTTTGCGCAATTCAGGAAGTTGCAGGGAGGATTTAGTTATGTAAACTTCTGTCTATTTCTGTAGCAGTGATAATTCCTTTTGATGCTTGTTTGCCTGTAGGACAAAATTGAAGACTTGTCAGAGTACACATTTGCCAAGTTTGCTGCCACATACTTCCAAGGCACAACCAGCCATCAGTTTCAGCAGAGTCAAATCGATCGACCCTTGCTCTACCATGAAGACAAGACTGACAACATGGTGAGTTTCTTGTATGACACTTCAACTTGGTACATTCCTTTTGCAATAGTTCCTTTCTGTCTTGGTGGTCAAGGCAGCTCTTCATCATAGAAATGTTTTATTAGTGATGTTGTGCCTCCTATTTTTGCTTTGTTATGGTCATTACTACTGTCTGTTTTAATGCTTTCAAGCAGCTTCTTAATTTCACGTTTCCTGTTCCATTGGGTCAATGTCTGTTTTAGATTTCTTTCTTTTTTTTTCACCATGAAATAGGCTGGAATGGCCGTTTGGATCACTATTCTCCGATTCATGGGAGACTTGTCCGAACCAAGGGTAGGAAGCAAGGTATGTAGCTTGTCTTAATTGCAGTTACATTTATATTGAATATTGGTGATGTCTTGTTTATGTTTGTTAAACTCTGAGATATACAAGATTCCATGTGAATACGAACAAGCCATACATGGTATTTAACATAGCTGTTCTCTGCTGCTTTCATGCTCTGTTGCACAATGAATCTGTTGTATGGAGCGGATTGGTTTCCTTTACTAATAATATAAAGGTTAAAGGCCTTCTTGTAGACTCTTCTTCTTGTGCGATTATTACATCCAATGTTCTAAAATTAATGAGAAATCTGCCTTTTCATGTATATTTGTCTCTCTCTATGTCAATTTGTGATCAACGTGGTTTCCAGAGTGCCCTTTTGAGGAAAGAATCTCATTCTGCTCTACTAAGTTTGAGTAACATGCCCTGTCCTAATATAGAAAGCATGTATGTTGATGCTAATTTGATAGTAATGTAAAGTTGTTTGGCTTGTTCTGTTTTTTAGTATGATGACAACACTCCTGTGATGAATCGGATTTATGATACAGTCGGGAAGTCATCAGCTATGAAGAGAGGTCACTTACAGCACCTAGAACCAGAGGTGGTAGGCATCAATAGTTTCCATTTTGCTGTCACTCCTCTACGCTTTGCTTCTTAACAATCAGCTTTTAGCTAAAGATGGTTGCTCCCCTCAAATAAGCAATTGCTGTAGATCCTTAAAAATAAGGAATTACACTGTGTGATGATTTTTGCAGAAATCTTTCTTGAATTGACCTGAACAACTTTTTTTAATTCCTGCTGATCTGATATTTGTTGCACTCTTATTTATGCTTGTTTTTTATCTGTCCGTACAGGATAGTAAGCAAGGTGTGAAAAGAGAGACATTGAGAAGAAGGATTGCTTCAATGACACTCAAGAAGAAATCAAAAATCACCAAGGTATTTCTTAACGTATAGTATGCACTATAAGTGTCTGTAGAAGTGCCTATTAATATGGTTAAGTGTAATGAGATTTTCTGAAGATAGGGTTGGTGACACTGTGGTAATTGGCTTGCACCTTGTTTAGCAGAAGTGACCCATAAAATGAGGTTCTTCCACATGTCTGTCACGAACTCATTTTCGCGGATAACTGCTCAATATGGATTTTTCCAAAATATGGCATGGAAGTCAAAGTTCATAATTATCGCAGGGTTGTGAAGTTCGAGTTTTGAAAAAAGATATCTTTTGACTGGCTGGTAGCCATTATTAACAGTTTTTCAAAAATGTCTTGTGTCTATTGTTTGTTTTTTTTGTACTTCTTTTTGTGAAATTTCAGAGCACTGGTAGTTATCATTATGTGGACCATCTTTCCTATAGAAAAATTCTTGTTCAGTTGGGTTGGTCGGGCTAGTTTTGTCCAAAAATGTCCATTTTGTTTAGTTGTAATTAAAAATTTTGTAACTTTTAGTTCGACATAGAGAAGCAGCTGTATTTATGTTGCAAACAACTTGTCATGAGTTGTTGTTTGTTGTAAGGACATTATATCTTGTGGTCATGTGTAGTGTGTTTTAGAGATATTTTAAGACCCATTCATTTAGCACTTGTTTGTATGTTTTGATGTGAAACTTAAGAATGAGGCTAGTGATGGTGTGGAACATACGTCTTATCGGGAAAAATTCTCGTTTGGATTGGGTATGATTAGTGTCAAACCTGCTCAGGCCTTTTAAAATATTTCATGACCTGTTCACTATTCTTTTATTATTTTTGATGTGAAATGTATCATTTCGAAATCAATTACTTGCTTGTGCTGTTTGGTCTGACAATATACAGAAATTGTACAGGTCGTGTGTCACACATGAGGAAGTTGTTGTTTGGTCGTTTTGTGTCCAAAAATAGTCATTTGCAGGGTATTATTATGCTTCTTATGTTGTTGCGGTTGTTTTGGGATTATTTATGTCATTAATCTTTTGTACCGATCATCCTAACTGTTTTAGTTGTATTTGATTTTTTAACTATTTAATTGAATTGTTCTTGTTGTGTCCACGAAAATATATGGGCTCGGCTCTGTGCCCTTAAACATAGCATCATGTGGTGACTATGCAAAATGATGTATTATAAACTATTGGCTGCTACCTTGTCATTACTACCTTGACAATGTAAGTAATCAATATATTAATGTTTATGCAGGAAGTGGCTGATCGGTTGCAAGGTGGAGAAGAAAATGAAACAATGGATGCATTGAAAGCTGACATTAGACCGACCACAAATCTGGATAAATTGCATTTTATTATTGGACATGCCATTGTGAGGCCAGACCTCAGGTATTTCAAGAATGTTTTTATATGTATTCTCAATGTGTGTTTACAATATCTTTTTACTTTCTGTAACTGTATATTGAGAAAAGGGCGATGATCTAAAACATCAATATTCGTATGTGGGTTAATTTACAGTATCGGACTTACTCAAAAAATGCTTTCTGTTTTTAGTTATATTCTATTGCTGGTCATACCCAAGCCATTGAAATTGTGTTGTGTTTGAAGGTCTTTCTCATCACTTGATGTGTATGCATTCTATCGTGGATCTTGAAGTGTCAGTAGTATTTGTCAAATCTAGACTTAAAATATAGACTGAACACTGTCATGCTTGAAGCTATAAGTTGTTTCTCACATGTTGTTTTTTCGCTATGATTTGAAGTTGGTATAACCTAACAAACAAACAAGTTAAAGTAAATTTCATTCGCCATGCATCATAATTTTGCTCCACATTTAACCAGTTAAATTTTATTGTGTTGTATTCCTCCCCCTTCAGGGATGAGATCTACTGTCAACTTTGCAAACAACTGACAAGAAATCCAAACAAGTCCAGTTACACTAGAGGCTGGGTTCTCCTATCACTTTGCCTGGGTTGCTTTGCCCCATCTGAAACAGTAAGTGGTTTATGTCATCTTTACTTGATTTGTTTATTGACACAGATCCCCAGACGTAGGTAAAGTTTATCTTGTTGAAGAATTACAAAGTAAACAGGTAGCAAATTGTTTAGAAAATGTTCAGTGATAAAAATGAAGCGATAACTCTAGGAAATGTATATAATTGGGCTGAGGCTGGTATGTGCATTCCTGAACTTGTCAAAAAATGGTTTTGTGTTTTTTAAACTTGGCATTTTCTGTTATCTTTGCAATTTAACGATATGGGAGGGATTGGTTAAATAAATGTAGTTTTGGATGTCATTGGCTGCGGTTATGCCATGGTGCGGCGATGAATGTATAATCTGTATGTTTATTGTTATGGCTAAGGCTGTTGTCCCTCCCACATGACCAAACACAAGTTAGGTGATTGTTGTGTGATAAAAGTATACTGTTTAGGTATGTATTTATTTCCAGGCATGATAAAGATCATCTGCATTAGCTGTAGTAGATTGTATATGCGAAAAAAAAGTGTTTTTGTGTAAATGCAGCCATATGCAATTGCGAAATGAGGAACTAAGATTTCCATTTTTGTAGAGGTTGGGGTGAGGAAAGCATCATGGGAAGTATTTTTCCCATCAATCTTGCTCTATATTCTGTGCTGCTATGCGTCTAGTTATATGTGGCATGCAATTATGATGTTTATTTAGTTCTCCAAGTACCTGATGAACTTCATTCAAAATGGTCCAGAATCTACAGTCAAATATTGTCTGAAGAGGTTGCGAAGAACAATGAAAAACGGAACACGGCACCAGCCTCCCAGCTGGCTCGAACTGCAGGTATGCTTTTAGTCTGTTTCTTCTATGATTTAATGGACAAGTAACGATACTATGTGTCAGTGGCACTGATGCCTGTAGTCTTTCCCCTTTAAGTCAGAGTTACTGACTTTGTGGGTGTTGTGTGCATATATATGAAGATTTATGTGTTAGATCATAGCCTCTCTTGATGAAAGTTTTGTCGAGAGTATAATCGGATTTTAGAGAGCTGGTCATGTTTATCATTGCTCTTTTGACCAGTCTTAATTGGCTCACTTTTATGTGTAGGCTGTGAAATTCAAGCGTCATCTTATGCTTCCCATCACATTCATGGATGGTAACACGAAGACGCTTCTGGCTGACTCAGCGACCACATCTAAAGAGCTCTGTGAAGAACTGGCAAAGAAGATCGGTTTAAAAGAGCAGTTCGGATTTTCCTTGTATATTGCACTCTTTGATAAAGTATGTCATTGTGAATTTTTTATCTTTGTTGTTTCTTCCATTTATTGTCACTGCATGTTTGAGGAATTTTGTGTGCGCTTTTATTTCATTGAAGTTGTGAAAGTTGTTTTTTTAGATGTATAAAACTCATTGTAAACTGAGCCACGAGAAATTGGTTGTCAGTTGAGCTATGTTTAGTTTTGCCCTCAGCGTTTTGAAACGTTTATGAAATTTCGGTTATTTTAGGTTTCAAGTTTGGGCAGTGGCAGCGACCATGTAA
>JAOBRC010298572.1:0-13481 GCA_027575255.1 Scolionema suvaense
GACAATTATGTTTTTGCTTTTGACGCTTATAAGTTGAGTCGACAAAGTTGTATGACCGCCCTGAAGAGTAAGAACTCAATCATGTAGCGAAAGCACTGGTGTTTTTATTTGTACATATATATATTACTCTCTTTTACGCCTTGAAGAGTAAGAACTCGAGCTGGTAGCGCAAGTACTGTGTGTTTTTTACTTGTATATGTGATTTTAACACCATTTTAGTCTCTGTTTTTACCTGAATCTATTACTCTCTTTTATATATATATATATATATATATATATATATTGCACTTGTAATCCGGCTGGTACTATCATCACATACTACACTAAACTGGTAGTTTCATTTTATACATGTAACAATTCACTTCATCAATTCAACTTTAACAGGATGATCAAGGAAAAAGGTCCTGAAAGGAAGTGCTGTTGCATAGAGCATAACATATATTGACATATATTGATATGTATAAACATGTACCATATAAAATCACTTCATGTCCAAGATTGCCATTGATGCACGTGACCTGATCCTATGATATTCCTTGAGTAAGTATTTGTGCATTTTTGGGTTACTATCTATAATATATAATATACGAGTTGGAATATGGCACAGACCATGCGCTGTGTGTATGGCTAGTAACTACAATAAAAAACTTTTTGCTTAAATAATCCACTTCCGTCTGACTCCCCCATTTTCTTAAATTAACGAGTGTTATGGTTTTCATTGTTAACTTGAAAAACAAAATATCTAAGTGTTTACATGTGTGTTACATATATGTACCTCAGTAATTGTAAAATCTTGCCGTAACATAACTGCCCACCATGGAGTTACATCTTTGCCAGTATGTGAACAACTACCACCTTGTTTGAAATCACCATTTCGAGAACCGTCAACAGCTTTGTATGCAGGTCCGTCATACGCAGTACTGCTCTGACGGCAAGGCATTCCCTGAGCCACTTCCACTACGAAAAAAATGCATACAAAAGGGATATTACATCACTCGTGAACCTTCAAGCATATCTTGATACCTTGAATGAGCACCCTGGCACAAAAGATTATAGAGCTAGCTGTTTTATGAGGTAACCAGGGAATGACGTAGTAACGTCTCTATCAACTCTACTGACTCACTGCTAATAAGTTATACGACGCTCAAAGGATACTTAAGTACATTTTTCAACACATTTGAGAAAGACTTTTAAAAGGCCTTCTAGTTCTTGATAATTCTTGGTATACAGCTTAAGATGATCCATGAAAAACAAGCGCGTGATCTTCCTCCCCCCTAAGTCATAGCCATATGTTGTTTGATTCAGATGAGCGGATAATGAATGGTACTAGTGAAAGGCAGAGTAGAACGAATAGCCTCGGAATATCTCCGAGTTTATGTTGATTGCGTTGCATTTATGTATTCCGTCTGCATGGGAGACTGATGGTGTAGTGTTCCATACATAAGTGAGTTTATGTTGATTGCGTTGCATTTATGTATTCCATCTGCATGGGAGACTGATGGTGTAGTGTTCCATACATAAGTTTATACTATGTTACATAAACTCTGTCAAAGCTGGGGAAAATTTATATACTTCCATTGGCCATGAATCGTCCATCAATGTTGTACATTATGAAAAGCTTTTTTGGATTCGCTCCATGCACAACTCAGATCCCACTTACTAACAAAACAAAGGTCAATCCAAAAAAATTTAGCTTAAGCTAAATATTTTAGCCATAAGAAAAAGAACTTCTTATTAATGCTAGCTTTCGGAATTAGCTATACCATCTTCAGGAAACAATGAATATACAAGGTTTTTTGTTTTTATTATGGCTAAAATATTTAGCTTAAGATGAATTTTTTTCGGATTGACCTTTGTTTTATTTGTTCTGAAGCTATCAACCGGTAATGATTCCACTTACTCGTGCGACATTTTTCCATCAGCATCCTATGTCTTAGCAGTTGATCTTTACAGCCGTAGCAGAAATGTCGACACCATTTTTATTCAATTGGAAATGAATTGTTGCTAATCATGAAATTGTATGCCCAATCAGTAAATACAGACTTATATGATAAGACATAGATAGGCATGATAGGAGTCTAAGTAGTCGCTGCTAATAAATAGGTTGTTACTGAAAAAACCCAATGCAACAGCAGCATCCTCTATAAATCAGGAATGTGGTTGGACATATCGCATGGGAAAGTGGTTGCACACATTGCTTAGGAATGTTGTTGCATACATTGCTTAGGAATGTGGTTGCACATATTGCTTAGGAATGTGGTTGCACACATTGGTTAGGAATGTGGTTACACATATTGGTTAGGAATATGGTTGCACACATTGCTTAGGAATGTGGTTGCACATATTGCTTAGGAATGTGGTTGCACACATTGCTTAGGAATATGGTTGCACATATTGCTTAGGAGTATGGCTGCACACATTGGTTAGGAGTATGGTTGCATATATTGCTTAGAAATGTGGTTGAACACATTGTTTAGGAATGTGGTTGCACATATTGCTTTGGAGTCTGGTTACACACATTGCAGTCAGGCAAAGAAAGATGGGGTGAAATGAGATGATGGAAGTACCAATATATCTTTAGGCTTTTTCAATTCGGTTGACGGGGAACTCGATGAAACTGAGGAATCATCATTTTGAATGAAACTGACACCTCCGTTGAAAATTGACAGGTCAAGCGTTTTCGCACGTATTCTCGGTACGAATCCCAGAGAGATTCGGATCTCGTGTTGGATTGAGTATGAGAATGTAGGACTGAGTAAGTTAAACATAGGTCGAGTTGAAACTTATTATAGACAATTTCGCAAATAGCAGAGTAAGCCTAAATTTGGATTGTATATTGGGATGGTCAGAAGGCACATAAAACAAAATGATACGAAAGCAGAAAATAGCTTTGCGCATGTGCCAATATCGCAATTAACTGGTCATATAGTCTCCTCCTTTGCAAATATTACCCACTACTCATGGTTTGTTTGACCCCTGCCCATCTCACAAGTTATTGCCACTAGACCTGACCACTATTGGTCAAAACGTCTATTGGGCAAATAATTGTCTGAGATACATTTTACGCGATACGGTGCGTACTGACTTCAACCAAGTCCATTTATTGCATAGTTTCATGGCTATTGTGTCTCAGAAAACTCTGGAACGCCTATCTTACTTCAATCAGAGAGCGGATGTGAAATTAGATCGAATTATTGGTTCGTTCGGATTGTCGTTCTTTGCTGTGCCAGCTTAGGTTCATTCTGCTTATTGAATAGTTGCTAGTGCAAAGGAGTTCTTGGTTTGCTCAAATGGCAGAAAGAGTTCAATAAAATTCAACTAAAAACATAAATTCAGTCATCACTTACTTCTCCCATAGAATTGGTTGCCATGGTCACCAAGGTCTTTTTCTAATGAGGAAGAATAAAAACAAATCAGAATAACAACGTATTAAGTAAGCACACTGTATGCATGGTTCAAATAAAGTCAGTTTATACAGCGCAACGGTATTAAGAATTTTAATAAAAACAAATACACTCTTTAAGTTTTTCGCGGACTTGTTTCGGTGTGACTTTCACCATAATCAATATGATTTACTTGTACCTTCAGGTTGGTGCTGTCATGACAACATGTTGGTATGCACGGAAGAAAAGTATTTCGAAAACACACATGGACTTTCATGAACAGCGGAAGGAGGAAATCGACAAACACGGCATAAAGGTATATCTAGTCTTTAAAAGGCAAATGACACGTTACGCTGCCTGTAATTTTGGTTATTACCATTCATATTGGGGTTCATGTTGCTTGTACTTCTTGTTATTAGAAGAAGACAAAATTCATATTGGTATTCATGTTGCTTGTAATTCTCGTTATTAGCAGAAGACGCAATTCATATTGGTGTTCATGTTGCTGGTACTTTATGTAATTAGAAGACGACGACATTCATATTGCCATTCATGTTGCTTGTACTTCTTGTTATTAGAAGAAGACGCAATTCATCTTGGTGTTCATGGTGCCTGTACTTCTTCTTATTAGCAGAAGACGCAATTCACATTGGTGTTCAAGTTGCTTGAACTTCTCGTCATTAGCAGAAGACGCAACCCACATTGGTGTCCATGTTGCTTGTACTTCTTGTTATTAGCAGAAGACGCAATTCATATTGGTGTGCATGCTGTTTCTACTTCTTGTAATTCGCAGAAGACGTAAGTCATATTGGTGTTCATGTTGGTTGCACTTCTTGTAATTAGCAGAAGACGCAATTCATATTAGTGTTCATGTTGCTTGTACTTCTTGTTATTAGCAGAAGACGCAATTCATATTGGTGTGCATGCTGTTTCTACTTCTTGTAATTCGCAGAAGACGTAAGTCATATTGGTGTTCATGTTGCTTGGACTTCTTGTAATTAGCAGACGACGTAATTCATATTTGTGTTCCTGTTGCTTGCACTTCTTGTAATTAGCAGAAGACGCAATACATATTGGTGTTCATGTTGCTTGTACCTCTTGTAAATAGCAGCACACGTAATTGATATTGGTGCCCATGTTGCCTGTACTTCTCGTTATTAGCAGAAGACACAATTCATATTAGTGTTCATGTTAATTGTATTTGTTGTAATTAGCAGAAGACGCAAATCATATTGGTGTTCATGTTGGTTGCACTTCTTGTTATTAGAAGAAGACGCCGTTCATATTGGTGTTCATGTTGCTTGTAATTCTTGTAATTAGCAGAAGACGCAATTCATATTGGCGTTCATGTTGCTTGTACTTCTTGTAATTAGCAGAACACGCAGTTCATATTGGTGCTCATGTTGCATGTACTTTTTGTTATTAGCAGGAGACGCAACTTATATTGGCGTTCATGTTTCTTGTACCTCTTGTAATTAGCAGGAGACGCAATTCATATTGGTGTTCATGTTGCTTGTACGAGCTGAGCGAGGTATTTGTACATTTGTTCTAGTGCGCTTTGTTAATGCGGAACTCCGCCCGCTGTTTCGGAGTTTTACCTCCATCATACTTTTTTCATTGACTTGTATCAATAATCGCGAATCAACTTTACAGAGCACGTATTTATTTTCAACCAATTTAATTTACATTGACTTGTTCTTCGTTTTTGTGCTTCAAGAGCTAATTGATTTTATCTGGCTTAGGCATAGATTCTTAGTGCTTAATGGATTTATTTTTTATTGTTTGCTTTTAATCACTTTTTCTGTTGCTTGGAGTGGTATACATATAACCTATTTCGTCTACTTGCTGACTGTATTCCGTTACTGTGATAAACGTCTTCCGTTTTCCCTGATTCCTTAGGAGAATCATCTGAACTTAAGGTGTCCATATAGAAACCATTCCCATTGATTCCCAAAGAGGTGTCAAATGAGAAGGAATCGGTTGATGAAGAAGGCAATCAAATAAGCCCAAAAATGAATCAATTGATGCTTTGTGGAGTTTTAATAATGCTTCACGAGAAGCGATCAAAACTGAAACGAAATTATTTGAAAGTCAGAAGCATCAATTGAAACCAGCATAGCACCATTTGATGCCTGAAAACTTTCATTTGAACTCCCCCGAGGCTCATCTCATACCCAGTCAGTTTCATCTGAGAAAAATGTGCTCTCAGATGATTCTTCCAGGGATCAATTTATACTGCAACAGAACCAGTTGAGCTGACAATGAGAATGTGCTCTCAGATGATTCTTCCAGGGATCAATTTATACTGCAACAGAACCAGTTGAGCTGACAATGAGAATGATTGGATTCCTTTTAAATACTCATCTGATGCAAAAAGACTTCATTTAAGGAACATGCTCTGAATGCTTTTTTAAAGAATCGGATGAATCTCTACGACTTTCAGTGTACATGGAGCGTGAGATACCAGCATCAAGACATAAGCGACATGTTTACACTCCAGAGCACGTGCAGTTTCTTCTATTTGTGCCCAGGTGTTGTTCATGACGAATATTTACCGTAGCAACGCGACAACCAATCAGAGTAGTCACTTGCAATGAAGTCTCTTAAGTTGAACCAGGCATAGAAATCTACATTTCTTTTGCTAGCAAGGTTATGATGCACTGGCTCCAGCAGCAGACTGCCTATTGCCATGGTAGCCATTACGGATCACTTCCATACTGACGTCATCAACATTCTAACCTTTTTCCCGATTGAAAGGAAACTGAGGGAACCTTGGCTACAAAAATGTTCTGGGAAAGGGATGCAGAAATCGAATTTGTGCTACTTATCTCAAGAATACTTGCATGGATTTTTTGTTAGATGAAGTTTGTTTATTGGATTTCCCAGTAAGAGAATGAAAACTAGAAATAGAAAAACATAAGAATAGACTTCACTTACGTGTTTGAGTATCACCTTCAGTCACATCCTAAAATAAATTTGAAGACAGAAATGGCTATATAAAATACTGTACAAGAATACTATAGAACATTTTGTTTGTATGGGTTCTGTAAGACCTAGCACCGAGTGAAAAGTGAAGCGATGAGCAGAAAGAGAATCTCCAATTCGAGAGGACCTTCACTTGGCCTAGTAGATTCAAGGAGGAATATATGCTTGGAGCTATGCTATTACTATCTGATCCCAACGATAAGAATGAAGAGATCAATAGCGAGCCATGAGCAACAAGCATCAATGGCCACAAACAAGCATATACAGGCAAAATGTAAAGCCATAAAGCCTTAAATAACTGTCAAACGTGACTTCTTTTACTTGCTTTCACCTACCCCCCCATCCCTTCCCAGAACCACCCAAACGTTGCGAAACAGCCAAATGCATCTGTGGGGAAGTAGTGCCATCTAGCATGATAGAAGGAAATTTAATTAAAGCATATCTGCAGTTTATATACAAAAATCAGACAATCAGGTCTAAGGCGGGCACAAATACCCTCCACCCCCCCCCCCCCAAAAAAAAAATATTGAGATCTTTAAAATTTTCTCCAAAAATGCTTTGTTTTTAACTAACTGTTGATCATTGTCTGCTCTATCTATTCTCGTGATCTGATTGAAATTTTTTTGCGTCATCTGGAAGTCCAGAAAATTTTAGGAAAAGTCATCAAGTTTCGTTTGATTAACGTAAGCAGTTTAGGAGTAGAATAGCTCATATTATACGAGTAGAATGGCGTGAATGAAGAAAAGTAAAAATAAACTAAAAGTAAGTATCTCTAAGTTACTGGCAAAGTGAATTAGCCACATTTGCGTTCGACATGTCTTTAAATGTCAAACAAAAACGTTTTCTTTGTCGTTATTGGAAATGTAAAAATTTATGTATGCTGTAAGCATGAACAAACCCACAGTGAAGCACTACTGATTCTGGATATCTGCGGCTATTCATTTACTTCAAAGTTGCAGCACTGCAAGAGAAAAAATCGTTCCATCGATTGTGAAATCTACATTCGAATCAATTAATAAGTAGCCTCCTTGTAACGTGTTTGTGACTGCGGTTTCCATTCCAATCACTCGTGAGGGATGATCTGTTTGCTGTTGCAACAATAATTTGCACTTTGTTGGTAGAAACCATATCACATAAGATGAAAACATGACATTCGTTCAGGTGGCTTCGATAAACTTTACGAATTGACACTCCGTATGAAGTGAGGTTGTGAAAAGCATGATTTGACGATATGGATAGGAGTTATTTTAACTGTGGAGCCAGGCTTGCACTTGATAACACCATCAAGAAAAGCCTAGTTCGATAAGAAGTGAATAGATAAGGTATGTATGATATCAATTCTTAAAAGTAACTCCTCGTGTTGGGCTGCTGGAAACAATTCAATTGTGATAATTATACCTTGGTTTCTTCTTATGAAATGAACCCAATATGCACGTAGGTTGAAAACTCATTGTCAGATTGAGAGTAGTGCGCATTCTACGTCACAAACTTAGCTGTTCCGCAACTAACCGTGTTACATTTTCTCTGGTAGACAAGGAATGATCGACCAAAATGGCAACGAGCGTAACCATACTTATTTGATTTATTTCAATAGAAAAACATACCTTGAATCAGAAATATTTGTGAAAATGAGTTATACTTATTATGTTCTTTCATATGAAAACAAAAATTGCGCGGCCATTAGTTCTCCTGTAAATATGATTGAGACAGAGCTAAAAGTTTCTAAAAATTAATAAAAAAGTTTATCTCATCTACACGTTTCTTTTTCCGAAGAGACTTAGAGATTTCCATGATTACAAAGAACTGTTTGAGTTAGATGCTGCCAATACAGTTACTGATGCTGCAGAGTTTTAAAATGATTCGCTATCCTTTAAATATTGAAGAAAACAATTCTACCGCTTATTTGACCTAAGAATTGCTTTATGACAGGTTATAATTATAAGCTTAAAATTATGGAATTTTCAGGACGGTTATTCTTAAAAAACAAGAATATACTTTCTAAACCTGCCAAAATCAACATTTCAACGTTTCCCTAAATTCGTCCATCGAAAATTAGGGGCTTTTTTTTCTTACTTTAGCGGTACAATGCCTTGTGATGTGGAAGGACAGCGCGAGTTACATGCCAGACAATGCAATTTAGGTTTCTGCTAGTAGTATATTAATAATGCAAGATTTGTAATTCTTCCTGAATCTCTGGGGGTGTTCATTTAGAGTCCAACTTTAGAGTCCACATTTGAGAACTATAATCTCAACTCTTTGTTATTGATATATTAAAAATTATGCAGGGTGGTAATCATGCTATTGATTACCTGACTTTTCAGCCATATAATGTCCCACATAATTAATTTTTGTGTCTCTCTCATATGACTGTTAGTGCTGCTGATGGAGTTTCAGACACCCGTAAACCTTGAACATTGGAAGGTGGAGTGTCAGACACCCGTAAACCTTGAACATTGGAAGGTGGAGTGTCAGACACCCGTAAACCTTGAACATTGGAAGGTGGAGTGTCAGACACCCGTAAACCTTAAACATTGGAAGGTGCTTGAATCTGAGTGCGAACGAAAACACAAGCCGGAAAAATAGATGGCATTAGATGGCATTAGAGGAAAATACAAGCACTGTCTTTGCATAATTAACGCATAATTCATGCATAATTAATTAATTTAATATAATTAATTAAATAATTATAATTAATTATTCTATAGTCCGATAATAATTATAAACCATTGATCATCTTTTCAGACAACCTAAGAAACATAAGTCTATCCAAAATATGCTACTTTCATATGAATCCGGGGAATGCAGTTTGTTGCTGTCTAATCTGGTAAGTATGCTCAGGCAATACCATCACAAAAAATTATATGTATTAGCTTTTCACCCCCACCAATTCCAAAATGGGGTTAAACACTGTCGAAAAAGATTTTTTCTTTTTTTATCAGGCGACCACCTTAAATGAAAGAGGATCTTCCAAATTTAACGTACTTGCGTTTCGCTTGTGGCTTCAAGTGATGAAGACAAAAGTCTTAGCTGGAGCGTGCACCGCGACCAGTGACGCCAGGGCGACTCTGCACTCTATAATAAGCTCGCGAGAGTAAGTAAGCTTCCATGCCTTCAGGCATATGTTGACAGATGGGCCAGGTCAATATTTCTCGACACTTCCGTCCTCTGCCTCTCTCTATCAAGACAGGCTCATGAGTTTCTGAATCACAAATATTTATAAGCCAATGCCTCCAAGTGTTTCGTTTCAGCCATACTTAGGAAGACTCACACAAAAACGGTGAGTTAGCAGAGCCACCAAAGTTTTGGTAGGGCCTGCCTCGACCTGCTTAAACCAAGTAACAAGTTCCCCTCATTCACCCTACACAAGTCGCATCTCATCCATCTTGCTTCATATCATTAACGTCGTGGAACCACAATGATTTAAGTAGAGAAAGTCAGGTCTAAAATGTTTCTCACCCCGAAGAAGCGGTAGAACCAGTTATGCTCCACGCTTCCTAACAGCTAGTTATGACGATAACCCATCTCTCTGTCCAGCATCGACGATTTACAACAATATATTACATGCAAGCGACGAATCAATAATGTCAACTTACAGGCAGGAAAAGCGTCCTAGAACAAGGAGTTAAGATAGTCAAAGAAAATTTTCGTCGAGAAAACATGCAAAGAAGAAGTTGTAAGGGGCTCTCGGACTTTAAGCTTGAGAGAGTACCTTTGATAACAGCATGGATGTATACACTTCAAAGTTACTTGAACTCATGTTGTCCAGTGCTTCTGTAGAGCCCGCGCATTACCACCGGTAAGCTACATATATGATATACACGACAAAGCTTGCGTCTTTCTAAGATTGAAGAGATGGCAATGCTCAGATGAAAAATTTAGGATAAAAAAGTCTAAGATTCAGGATTTACATACTGTATGCAAAGTAGAGAACGAAAAAACATTATTTATTCACATTAAGTGGTATAGATTTTAATTTCATACTTCATATTTCCAAACTTCCGCACTAAATCTCAAGAAGTAGGATAAAATGAGCTTTCGGACCAAAATATTTCATACAAGGGGACCCGGATTAGTAATACGCGTCTCAGTAAGATGGTTTTTCGTCGGTCTCTTGAGCGTATTGCTTGTTTGGATGAGTGAATACTGAATTATGGGCTGCTCCATGTGTTAAAATTGTTACAATGTTATATTGATCAAGTCATTTTTTTCCATTGCCAATCACCCATTCATGGAACACGCACATCAGAGTATGATCGCAACATATGAAAAGGAACTCACTCCAGATGTTTTTTGTAACATTTCTTGTTGGTGTTCAGTTTTGTCTTGTGTTGTATTCCTCTCTTTCTAACCCGATTAGTACAGGGTACCGGATACACCAAGGGGGGGGGGCGGGGGGAGGGGAAGCGTGAATTAACCCCCACGCACCTGCTTTAATCATTTAGCTTAGCTTATAGTAGCAAAGCAACGTCCGAAGTATCTACGAAGTACATCATATTTTTGTGTGTGTTTTTTCATAATTTTCAGCGCCATATTGCACGTTTCTAATTTTCGATCGGAAAAAATAACCAATAGTGCTCTCCGAAACATCATGCACAAAAAAACAAGCAATTCAGAGCGATTACCTGCATTCTGATGTCTGCAAGGGTTTCATGTTGTTCATCGTTTCTGTCATCTATGCGCACCCAGTGTGATTTACCATACGCCAATAAATGCATATACAACAAACACCATTGCCAGACAGTTTTCATCGTTGCAGCTCCTCTTCTTCAGCGATTCCCGATTTAGAACGGCGTCTACACCTAAAGCGAGTTTTGCAAGCTGCTTAGTTTCCAGGTCTACAATGCACAAACGTTTTACATGCGCATACGTGCACATGGGCGTACAGATCTGCTATCAATCCTGCATCGATGTGCAGTACCAAGCGGTTGATTTGCCAACTCTGAATCAATGCTCAGGGATAAGAGGCTGATTTGGTTGGGTTAGCAACATCATTGATAAATCGAAGGCAAACCGCTGAAAAACCCAAAACACCTTTGTAATGACACAAAGTAAGCTAAAGCACATCAGTACAAGCTTAACTGTGAATGGCGGCGCTCAACACAATAGTACATAGTCAAAAAAGATTCTTATGGACTTAAAAACACGCCAAGACGTGTCAGATTTACGAAACCTTAGACGTACGATTTGCCAATGTCTAGAACATAGATCCATGGACACAGGAAAAATCGGATATAGCATTAAAAGAGGCAAACACATTTATCCTTGCCAGAAAAGTCAGATAAACCATTAACAGAAGCGAAACATTTCTTCCTCACCAGAAAAGTCGGATAAAGCATAAGCAGAAAAATTTTCTTGAGGGCAGTGGGTTGGTATTCTGCAAATCATCGCAGATGGCCAGGGTTCGATACTCGCTGAAAAATTTTTTACTCGCCAGGAAAGTCGGGTAAAGCATTAAGAGAAGTAAAAATGTTTTTCCCCACCAGCAAAATCGGATAAGCATTAACAGAACCCAGGAAAATTTTTCACACTGAAGTTATGAAGTATGAGGCGCCATACTGATGCTTTCCAGGAAATGGTAAAACCAACTTCCGGCGTTTCTGTGCGAGGATGCTATCGGGGAAACAAATGTGACTAAATGTTGGGTAATTTTTGCTAAATGTTTCAGTAAATATGTTAACGTCAGCAGAAATTAAGTTCTTCATGAATGGTTACTACATGTTGATTGCTATATCCATGCAAAAGTTCAGATTCGTAGCTATATTGCAGTTTTTAAACCCTCCACCAAAGCATTTATCATACATACAAAAGGTCAGGCAGAATAGGGAACAGTTTTTCAATGACACTTAGACACTACATTAGAGAACGAGAAGAACTTCATTAATAATCTTCTGATCCTACCACCACTACATACATTTTATTACTATTCACTGTAAAAGGACAAAATCTGATGCATCAGTTCGAATGTACCAACTCTCAATTCTCTTTGTTGTTTTTTTTACGAACCGCATATTTTCCTGAGAATAAATAAATTTACATGTATGAAAATATCAATATATGAATATACGTCTAATATGAACCACTCCTCCAGTCAACTGTACCTATCAATCAATCACGCTGTAATATAACCTAATCATAACACACCTCTTAATCAATCATGCCGTAATATAAAGTAAGCGTTATCCACCTCCATAAAAAAATCAATAATAGAATATAGAACGATCGCCATACCCGTCTGAATAAATCTCGCCGTAATATAATCTAGTTGTATCCTCATGGGCAAAGCATAAATACATTTCTTGTTCCTTCGTCACACGAGTAATTTTCCTAATTTGGCAGATTAAAAGACAGATGCACCATACACATAGTTCTCCCCATAACCAAAGAGCACGACTTGTAACTAAACTGTTCAGCCCTTATAGCAGACTAGGGCATCATTCGACACGGGGTCTGGGAAATGACAATTTTTGCCTTTTGCATAGAGTTTTGACTGCTCGATGCTCACATTTCACATTTGATTCCATGTTTATCACTGTCCGTATTGGGCGTGCCATGGTGCACTTCTTCCCTAAAGTAATGGTATACAGTTACCTGGCACTTCACCTTTATGAGAATGATATCACTGTGCGTCTTGCACTTTTCTGACACTTTTGGGATTTTCCTTTAGCCAAAAATATCGTATTTGATGATAAGTTGATCAATATTGGGCGTGCCCAGGTGCACTTTACCCTAATTTAACATATATTATATGTTTATCACTATCGTTATTTGGCGTGCCTACGTGCACTTCCGACATTAAAACTGATGCACATTCAATTGACATGCTCAGATGCAATACTGCCAAAGCTTGAGATCTACCTCAGAAGTACCAAGAGCACTTTATTTTAAATTCATTTATATCAATACTGGACGCACATCTACCATAGTACCTCAGAAATATCAAGAGCACCTTATTTTACATTCATTTATATCAACATTGGGCGCCCATCTACCCTAGTACCTCAGAAATATCAAGAGCACCTTATTTTAAATTCATTTATATCAACATTGGGCGCCCATCTACCCTAGTACCTCAGAAATATCAAGAGCACCTTATTTTAAATTCATTTATATCAA
>JAOBRC010298683.1:0-21059 GCA_027575255.1 Scolionema suvaense
GTTGTGTGTAGGAATGTTCAAATGGCAAATTACTATTGCTTGTAATAACTGGCGCCTTAAAACATTGTTTCAAGCTACGTCCAGGTCGCAAGTCCTGGAGCACAGGTGTAATTACTGGTCACTCAAAACAAGAGATAAAAACCTCAAAACATGTTATGCACAGATAAAAACCTTAAAACATGTTATGCAAATAAACATAAACATGTTATGTTTATCTCTTGTTTTGAGTACTGATATGGCGGATTGCGTTTTTATTTAATTACTGGTTAGCATCTAATCTCCCTGGAATCAGTTTATGGCTTGTTAATTATTGCTGCAGGCAGCTTTGCATATCGTTTCCGGTAATCATCTGCACATTGTAATATATCTTGGTGCAAATAGTATTTCAAGTGGGTTTTTTTTGTAGGTGCTCTGTGCGTCTATTCATCGGCTGAGCTATCCCTGTAAAGGAAATAAGTTAACCGAAATAGAGATCCTGTTTGGAGTGTTTTACTCCTGTGTTCAATTTAGTTCTTGTATTGTCATTCAATACACTTAGGTGTCTTGTTCCTATCTTTATCATATGGGGCAACTCTATGCATGTTTTGAGCCATATGCCATGTCTCCTGACCATCTGGTTTGGATTGTGGGTGGCAATTGATGTCCAAAAATTTTTGTGTGAATATTTGAGGCAACTGCACGCATGTTATGAGCTATTTGCCATGTCACCGGACAATCTGGTTTGGCTTGCAGGAGGTTATTTGCGTCAGAACATGGCTGTTTTTTCATGGGGTTTTTCCAAACGTGTTAACAATGGTTTATCTTTTCATATTCTGGCGTGGATCTTAGTGGCAACAAAGCTTATGTTATGGCCCATGTTTTATATCTTGAGAATATGTTCTTCAGTATGTGGGTGGCAATTTATGTCAATAATGGCTGTTTTAGTTTTTTTTCCATAATGTTTCAAGAACACTTCATTACTTTTTTGTGATTCCTGTTGCAAATCTTATGGCTAACGTGCTATTCTCTTCTTGGATCGTGACGTGTTTTTTTTGTTTTGTTTTGTGTCCAGAGATTGGGTGTATTGGTGTATGTGTATGTGTATGCGAATTATGTGTAGGTTCATCTTTCATGCCTGCATATCCTGGTCTTTCTGTCAGTGAATCATCTGGGCAGGGCTGAGTGTTGGGCACCCGTAAAACATGTTCTGGAGTCTCAAGTTCCGGCACCTAGATGATTGTCTACCACTGACTTTAGAACAGGCATGCATGGCATGTCAGTGCCAGAAGATAGGTTATTTCTTGTGACCTCAAGTCGAGTAGATTGTAGATGGTGTTGTTTTTCGTTTCGTTTGCTTCTTTTCTGTCCTTGTCACTGGCAGGTCTTGACAACCTGCAAAAGGGAGGGGGTGTGTGGGGGGGGGGAGCGGCTATGACTCACTGGAGATACAATTCTCCGAAAATGACTCTTTGCTTTTAGCTGAGTCTCTCATGATGCGAATCGTGTGTTTTATTCATCGTCTTATTATGTTTATATGTGTACCTGTATAACAAGGCCCTATGCGCAAATTTCCTTGTATGATTTTATTTTGTTCCTAATTTCAGAAACATTTGGCCAAAGTTATCCTGAGGTAAATATGCCTTACTAGTATGCAGCTGTCATAGGTGCGCTCCTGAAATTGATACTTCTGAGTGTTATTTTCTCCTAAAGGTGTTTATTTCCCTGAGTGACATTGCTGCACGATGTTTTGTGAATAGTGTTAGTCTGCAACTAGCGGTGATGCCACTCATGTACACACTACTGTTTCACCAATATGCGAAACTCAGTATGAATGTGTTACCCTGGGAAATTAATCGTTCTGGTGTATAGTTGCCCTCTTCCGGGTATTAAGATTAGGAGTAAATTTCTTTTGTATAAACTCTGACTTGATGATGTTCGCCAGGATACTATATTTGCGGTTGATCTGGACGCCTTCTCTTGTCAGTTAGGCCTTTTACCCTTCAAAAGGCATCTGCATTTGCCACTTTGCCATTGTGTGTGATTGCAAATCATGGTTATTGAATAGTAATGTGACATTTTGGTGTTTTTTTGTATTTTAATCGGGTTGTTAAATAATTAAGTGACTGTTTTCAGAGATTATTTTGCTTCTGCAACTGCGGATGCTTCTTAATTGGCACTGGTCTATGTTTATAGAAACTTGTGTTTCCTTATGGTATGTTAGTCGTCCTCAATAAAGTATCTTTAAAGACTACTGGCCTTGATCGCATCCGCTGAACAAAATGGACAGAGCCAAAACATAGCCGCCGAAAACAACAACAATGTTAAAGAACTTTCGATTAAATGGTTTACACACGGATATTTCTTTACCAATCACTACATATCTTTCTTTGCATGCATTCATAGATTATTCTGCTGCCCCAGCTATCATTCCTGATCGCACAAACAAGCTTCAATCAAAGATGCGTAAAAGTTGTAACCAGAGAGTGGTGGCAGTGGCGTTTTGAATCTTGTGCGCAGTAGCAAATTAAACCTCTGGTCAGCCAATCAGCGTGTGTCCTTCACAAAGGATTATTGCAGCTGTTATGGCGTGCCAGTTATGCGCAAGCGGAATTCAAGGATCAAGCCCAGCAGTCTTTAATTCTTTTTGCTCTTGTTTTTTTAGTTCAGGTTCCCGTGGTGACTTTATTGTGAAACCATTTAATGACATTTGTGTATTCTTTTCTCTTACTTTTTTTACCTCTCAGGAATTTGATGGCAGCCTTGACTCTATTAGTGCTGCTTTAACATGCTCATTCAATAGGACTGGTTCTTTACTTGCTGTTGGCTGCAATGATGGTCGTCTGGTCATTTGGGATTTCCTGACCCGTGGTATTGCTAAAATTTTGACTGCTCACGTTCACCCCTTGTCTTCTGTCAGGTATGAAATTTGTTGAGTGTGGAAGGAAAAAATAATAGAGTGCTGTTCTGATGAGGCTACTTGTGAAATTTTAAATGTTATTTCTTTCTATTGGGATTGCTCTAAATGGAGGCTACTTTCATTAATGGGGAACAAGTCCAAATTTTTGCTGTTAAGTATAGTGTTTATTTGATGCTGCTCGAAAATAAGTGATCATCTCTCTAAAATGTCTGAAGTCTTATATCCTGACTAGGGAAAGGATTTATAGTAATGTTGTTCCTAATCTTTCATTTTTTATTGTAGATTACTGATACACTTATTACTGTATTACTGTGCTCTGAAGCAAAAGACTATATTAGGGAATTGTGAATTTTTGTAGCGTAATCAAATGTTTAACGTTTTTTGTTGGTAAGGGTTCTATTTTTTTATGAGAGTTAAGAAATGCTGAAGGAAGAATTCTTCATTTCATTGTAGCTGGAGTCGTAATGGCAGGAAGATATTAACTGCATCTACTGATTGGATTGTTGCATTGTGGGATGTGCTCTCTGGTGACTGTGAACACCGATATAGATTTCCATCTGCGATTCACAAAGTGCAATTTCATCCCCACAACAAGTAAGATGTTTTTCACTGTACTATCAATAATATGTCTATTAATGACTTAACCCTAAACAGCCTGGGCTTTTTTGCAAGTACAATGCCTGGGCAGGGGGGATTGTGCCCGGGGCCTGATTTGGCCTCCTAGAAGCCCAAAAATGTGAATAAAGAGAAGGCAATGGTATTTTTTGATAAATTAACTCATCCTCGAAAAATTTAGTTAGGAGTAAGATCCTTAGGTTGCCTGGGAAACATTTGCTGCTGTCATCAATTTGTAGGCTTCTGACATTGGTTGACTCACAAAATTTTGCTGATGGTGCGAATTTTAGGTCTTACTCTCTTCAAATCACTTCTGCTGGCTGCTGGCATTATGTCGAATGATCGTAAAATAAAATTGACCAGCGAAAACATTGAGCTACCTGCTCGTTTTGCGGTTCGATGACCCGATCCGATGACCCCAGCAATACTATGTAAGTGTCTTGGAATGCTCATAACAACCTAGTAACACTGTTGCAGTTTCGTGCATATAGCTGCAGTATTTTTTGCTGATAATCATTTTGCGGACATAATCTGCGTTCCCCGAGCTGGTAGTTAACTGAAACGTTTTTCAAAGCATTTGTTGTTTTTGCACTAACTTGTGCTTTTTTGCTCTACTGGATATGTCTCCCTGAAAAGGGCATTGACAAATATTCAGACGCAGTTGTGCCAGAGTGCATAATCCTAGTGTAAGATTCTTTTAGATGCACACGTCAAGTTCAGGATTGTAGTCTTCTCGAGACTACTCTGTTTATCCTTTTCCGTTTTCTGCTCTGTTTTGCCTCTTCCTGTTTGGTTATTATCCAAGGTGGCCATTCAATCTGACAAACCTGGAAAAATATAGGTCTTTTGAGAGATGAACCTGGAAAACCTGAAAAACGGTTTGCTCTGCCTTACAAAACAGCCACTCATATCATTACCTTTTTGCCGCTAGAGATTATTTTGCAAGCCTAGTAATCTTAAGTAGTGGGATAGGAGGTGAACTTAAGGTGTAGGAATTATTGTTGGCAGGCCTTTATTTGTAAAAAATTAGTCTGGAAAAACACATGTAATTTTTTCCAACTGGGCCTGGAAAAGAGTAATATATTTTTGGGTTGAGAATTTCTTGAAACAAGCCTGCTTAGCCCCATTTCCCTAGAAAATAGTTGATTACTGGTGGCGGCCATGTTATCCTACTATTGGTTTTCGTTTTTGCAATGCTTCATGTATATTTGACTTACATTCAACTCCTGCCCAATGCGATTTACTTTTAGCAAGAAGTTTTTGGTATGCCCAATGAAACACCCCCCAGTTTTGGTTGAAGTCGATGGACCTCAGCACATATTACCTGTTGGAGCAGAGGTTGGTTAGAACATTTTTGTGACATATAAGCGTTACTTTCATCTACAAACAACAGTGAATCTACTAATGTTCAGTATGTTACACATCGTTCTTGTGTTGGCATCCTCAATAAAATTAATAAGTTGTTAACTTGTAGATCTTGAAGAGAAAATAGTTGAAATTTTATCAGACTTCAAATCCTAAAGTAAATAAATTTTGTGTGAGTGCATTCATGTGAATCCGTTTGGTAAAGTAAAATGCCAAAATGATGCATCGCAATAAAACTATACAGTAAAAATCTGTCCATCCTCATCTGATTTGCATTTGAAACCATTAGTTGCAAGTATGGTAAGATATGTGTAAACCTTAGAGATTGCATGTATTTGTAAAACCTCTGCTGTATTGACTGTATTTTTACTGGCTCATATAATTGTCGATCCATTTCGATATGTTTGCCTTCATTTTAGTGTGAACAAAACATTGTTGCATCATTTGATAGGAAAGGTGAATATATATTTACTGGCAATGCGAAAGGAAAAGTAAGTTGCTTGTACGAAGTATTGTTCTGTTCACTATGTGACTGGCCATCGGAGAAACTGGTCTTTGAGTGGTGGTGGTTGTGGTTGTGCTGTAAACTATATGTCATATGCAAGTAATTTCTATTTAGCCAAATAGTCATTTTTAGTTCAATAGATGTTTTGAAAATCTTTCAGCATCCATTCATATCTTTCTTATAAATTTTGTGTGCAATTTAGGATCAAAGCAATAATCCATTTGTTGTATCCTGGATAACTCTTGACAAGCATGGAACTTCTCTGACTTGATTCGCATTCCCATCTAATTTTGTTTCAACATGTTATATTGCCTGATTCTTTTTACATGTTCACTACGTCTTGGTGCTGCATTTGAAAAACTATGCTTACTTTCCGACTTTTAAACGGGCTAGTGCTTTCGCATCTGTCCTGTTTAGCTTGACCATGGACACAGACTTCGGCAATTACCGTACGGGGCGTACATAGGTACAGTCCCTTTTAGTCACCGCAAGGTAAACTGGCTGACTGTACGCCTTCTCGTAATGGCCAAAATTAACATTTTGATTTGCAGTTCCCAAAATGCATTCTATCATCCCCGCGCATTTCTAACAATCTCGGTCCAGAGTAGTCTCATAAATAATTTACACGGCTATTTTAGATAAACATCCTCGGTCTTTCCTCTGTCCAATCCATCTTCGAAACAATCTCAGTACCTAATTGAGTATTTAGTGCTATAATAGTGAGTCGTGTTTGGAGTTCACTATAAGCAATATGTATCCCTGCAGAACAACGCTACAACGATTATGACTTAGTTGGAGCAATGAAAAACTTTTATGGGCTTCTGTACACTGCATACACTTTCTTCAGTTGAGATGTACGCATCAACGTACAACATTGTTTTTGGATTTGTCGAAGCCTGGGACACTTATCCATAAATAGTCTTTTTTGGATATTTGTTGTGTTGTCAAGATCAGTAAGCATGGTTGTGAGGTTTCTAATATTACACTATGCTCGGTTGATATAGGCAATCTTTGGCATCATGATAATGCAAATACTGTTGTGCAAATATTCATGATTCATCATTAAATTTGTTGGAGTCTACTGGACGGGTTTATAAACTCAGTTTATTAATTCCAGAGTGACTTGATATTGATACTTTTGATTAGCTGATTTTCCTGCAGTTTATCATGGAAGAGTCCTATAGAATGAGGCCCTTTTGTCCTTCCGCCCTTCCGTCCTTCTATCATTCTGCCCTTTCGTCCGTCACCTAAGTGATTTTTAGGATAACCACTTGACAGATTTTCTGAAATTTGGCATGAAGATCAAGATCTGTAACCAAAACAAAGCTATGGGACCTGGTTTCGTATCTAGGGATAATCTTGTTCGGCTTATACAGTAGGTGGCAATTTGTGTCCCAAAATTTTTACACGTTTTTTAAACAGGTCATTAGCGATTCATTCTTCTTTTGTTATTGTTTGGTGTGAATATAGGGGAAATACTAAGTGTGTTATGAACCAAGTAGCATATCTGAGAACCTGTATTTAGAAGCATGTACGTATTATGAGAATGGACTCAAGGAGTAGATGGAGACATACACAATTTGTAATAGTTGTCAGAGCTTGATGATGATAACCTTTACAACTGTATTTGTCTGTAAGCTTTCTTTGTTAAGCTGTGGAACGCATTATGTGATTAAAAATTTGATTAAATAATTATAGTTATTCTCCACATGTTCTGTGGCATGAGGTATGTAGTTATGACATAAGTACATGACTTAGAACTATGACATCTGATTAATTTCAGGTCACTGTGATACATACAGACTCAGTTGTGGTAAGTTCTTCCTACCTGCAGCTTCATAAAAATAATAGCATTTCACATGGATTTTCATAAACCATCAGTTCCTGTCTTCTCATTTTTCTTGTGAGTGTTTTATATTCCGAATAGCATTTTGCAATTCAGGTCTATACATGACATCATTGTTCGATAGCTTTTCCATTGTGTGCATTTTCTGATTCTGGTAAAAGTTTTTTTTTTATCACTGTCCCTTTTCTGCATTATATAAGAATAATTGTGAATTGAGTTGTAAAGCTGAGACATAATCAGCGACAATCGGACTTTGCAATAGTTTTGCAAAAGAAACGTACAAAATCATTCTCACAAAAAGAAGTTTTGAGAACAAGCTGAATAATCTCCTGTTCACATGAGGTAAGCATTAGTTCAAGTGTTAATAAGGTTCACGTGATAATTATCGTAGGCGGGGAATGTCATGCCCGACTTAAACGTTCTCTGTTATTCCTGTGGAAGAGTTCAAATCTGGGCTGACAGAGCTTCCTAACTTTGCCTGAAAGCATTAAATGTATTTTGGCACAAACAAAATTTTGTGATGTCACTTATGCCGTCAATATATATGCTTTTTTTTTCAAAAATTTCATATATCAGCATGCAAATTATTACTGCCTGAAAAGTAAATTTTCTGAAGCATAGACAATAAAGTTGTAAAAAAATATATAAAATATGTAATTGATTGTGGTTGCCCTTTGTCAAATTTCATATTATGTGAATCATTCTCTGAATAGTTTTTTGTGATGTCTTGCTGTGTTAACATTTACTTTTTCTAGTGAAGTAGAGTTTTTGCGAAAAGGGCACAAAAACGATTTATTTGCTTATGCACCTGGAAGTAGAGCAATTGGGCTTAATCAGCGAGTGGTTTGTAGTACGTAGTGCGAAATACTAGTCAGAGCATAATCTCAACCGATGTGAGAAAGTTTGTGATTACCCAGGATTCGATAATTCGCAGGCATGCGCACAAAGTGTTTCAAATGTTACCAAGTCATGGCAAATATGCGTAGCCAGGTGACAAATGTTGTGTCCAGGACAATTTGAACATTGCACGCTGATCTGTCCATGGTACACCCTCTATGTATATGAATGATCAATAAAACTTATTGTGGCGCTTACTGTGACATAGCAGAACACATGAACTACCCAATGTGAACGGACGTTGGAAGAGAGTGAATATCTGGAAGACTCTGCGAGTAGGCCAGCTCTGACCAGTTCGATTTTGAGTATGGGTGGGGGCAACAATACATTTGCCAATTCTAATGCACAGAAAATGCCCGAGGGCTATTGACAACAAAATTTCATCAAAATTGTTGGAATATGAGATATTCCAGGCAGAAATGTCATGCGATTAGTTATAAGCAATAATCTACCGTTTACAAAATGTGAATGTATGTGTCCAAATGTTCTTAAAAGGTAGTACTGTTAGGTCTCGGTCGCACTACGGTCGCAAAATGGCGTAGGTCAGAATGTTTATACTGCTTGTAACAAAAAAGTTATTCTGAGATTCTGAGTTATTCAATTGCCGTCAGTGAATCTGGAGATCGAATATTGACAAGGATTTCTAACTAACTTCAAAGATGCTGAAGTTCTGCTCTGAGGCATCAATTATGAGGAGCCTGAATATCTCAGAATTACCTGCTGCTATAGTCAGATTTAAATAAGGTTAAGTTATGTTAGTTTGAATATCTTTGAGGAATTTTATTCATATTCTAGTGACCTAATTGATCAGGAGATTCGTTTATATATGATCCAGCATAGTATTTTTTGTATGCAGTCTGTTTGATTTTGCTTTTGCAGGTGAAAACCTCATTTCGCATTAGTACTGGCACGAATGCAAACACTGCTGTCAAGTCAATTGAGTTTTGTCGTAGAGGCGGGTATGATCTGCTTTTTATACTTTAATCTTATATTGCTTGTTCAACCTGTATCTCTGAGTTTTGCCATGTTTTGGTCTTTCCTCTAACGTTCAGCCTATCTTGAATTATCTTCAGACTGATTTTCCAGACTGCACTAAGTGGTAGCTCTTCTTCTTTCTCTGCCATTACACAGGAAGATTCGTTCTTTAATGGAAAATTGAGTAAACGTGTCTGTGATCTCAAATTTATACGTGCATAATAGTCTGGTATAATAATATGTGAGGCATGCTCAATAATTTATCATTCATTTTACTATCACCTGCCCTAGGTCATTCATGATTAATTCTCAAGATCGAGTGATACGTGTATTTGATCGCAACATGGTCCTTGATTGTCCGGATGGTTCTGAGCCAGAACCTATACAAAAATTGCAGGACTTGGTGAACAGGTGAGTTAAAGCATGCCTTTCTGATACGTTCTCCATGGTTCATAAGTGTGCATTGATTATGGATTACCAAAGGTGTTTGAAAACCTTTCTGTTGCTTGTTTTTTATTAATGACCAGAACAAAAAGTATTAAATCTTAAATCTGTGATGTATATTTTTGTGCTGATTGGTATGACCTGCAGTTGTGGCCGAAACTTCAGGTGCATGTGTGAAGGTACACCAACTTGGTAGTACATGCAAATGTGATCACGCATACAGTGTTTTGTGTGGCCCTTCCCCTCTTCCCCCTAAAGCAATGTTGGGTGTGGTAGGAACTATGGTCACCACAGTATAGCAGGGTGCAACAAATAAACTTTTCGGGTTGTTCTTTGATGAACTCCTTGAAAATTGTAGGCGTTCGTCACAATTCACTCATGTTTTTACCTAACTCCTTTTAACCATAAATGGATGCACTGCCAAGCTTCCACGTGAATAAAACGAGGGTCACTCACTCGTGGGGTGCTCTAAATGAATTAACTTGAGAACTGTTTGGAATGACCTGTTCCACTCTTTAGGTGCTTCTTTAATGGCTTCACAATCGTTATGACTTAATCAGAATAGTTTCGTGTCACTTCAGGCAATGCATTTAGTACTTGTTCATGGAAATGTACTAACGCTAGCTAAGTACATTTTCTACAGGGCATTTATTGGGCAGCTGTGTGCATTTGCCATTTAGTAGCTGGTAAGTTGAAATACTTTGGAGTTTAACGGTAATATTGTACTCCATGTTTGCCATGATCAACCACCAGATAAAGGAGTATGCTAGATCTTCAATGAGCTATGTCTGCTGCTGTCTAGTTCTCAAGCTGATAATTGCGGCTCCTAGAACCTCCATTTGATTCTGCCGCTTCTGGTGATCGGATTGGTCACCATATACAAATTTCCAAGAATAATGACACTTTCCTGCACAGTAAGTGTTCTGCTATTCCACAACACAATTTAGCTCCTGGTATTTGATGACATTGATGAAAAAGAGTAGATATAGAAATAATCTCCACTCCTTCTTTGGGTCAGATGTTGTTCGAGGCGGAATATCTTATAATCTGATAGCTCAGCAAGTAAAGGTAAACTATTGCATAAAGGATCGCTAGGGGAAAAGTTTAGGAGCACCCAAAATACTCACTTCTGATTATTTAGGAGCATCTAGAGGTGCACATGCACAATGTCGCTTCTTTCAAAGAGAAGTAAGGTCTGCTTACATCCCAGTTATATATCTTAGCGGTCTGTGCTTGACAAATGCACGTCATTTACCTCAGATTAGTCCATTGAATTCAACAGCGCTGCAAAGGTATCGATGTTTATTGGTTCAATCAGGCAATGGAGATATCTGTCCTGGCATCCAGTATTCAACTGTTTTATAGCAGGTTTTTTAGTCCAAGTAGATAGCAGACATCAGTGAAGAAGAATGACGAGAGGAATACGCAACATCTGCTGTTAGTTGTGAGAAACGCTGCAGAAGTATATTGTGGATAAAAGAGCAATTTAGCACTGAGAGATGACTACATACCTCCATCCTTTTAAAGGGTTAATGTTCTCTGTCGGTGACAACGGCAGATAAAAGAAACCAACCGAGAACCTACAAAATGGTGTGGAGAGCGTAGGGCACTGAACATGGCAGTCAAACACAACACGCCTGTTCACCTAAGCAGGAGCTAACTTGAAAGACCGCCTGGGTGTCGGAACTTGCGAACGCCGTTGGGAAATGCTAAGTGTTTGTCAGCGAACGCATTCAAAATTTGCTGCGTTTGCTTAGGACATAAAATTAGGTTGACAAGTTCGTACGAACGCACAAAAGCGTATTTGTTGCACCCTTAGACTTCACGAAAGCTTAACCCTATTTTACATGGGGGGGGGGGGGGGCCTGGGGTTTTTCCCAGATTTTTTTTTTTGTATATACGGTACCCCTCTGATATTTTGTGACTTTTGCTTTATGCCTATATTACAAATCATGACCAAATTTGAGATCAAAATATTTAGCGGTTATGGAGATATGGCACTTTTTTAAGGGCTTTTAGCTCAAAAAGCGATAATTTTCTGATCTGATTTTGAGTGTTTTTGGCTAATAAATGAGGCTATTTAGCTACTCCATGCATATTACAGACCCAGAAGCTGTAATACAACTAGTTTTATAGGTTCAGCCCAATAGAACTGTTAAATTTGCATTTTTGGGGAAAAAATTAGCGAAAATCATAGATTTGTGATATTTTGCATAAATTATCACACTACCTATTGTGTTTTATGACGTAACAAAAGAACTAATGACGTCACTGACTCCTAATTTATGCAAATGTGATCTATAGGAGTTTGTTAACATACGTGCCAAGTTTCATTGCTATTGCTTAAGTATTTCGGGATTTAGGTAGGGGGGCCCCCATGATATTCAACGCGAAAAAAGGCCATGTAAAATATGGTTTAAGCATATGTGTCCATGTGTGCAAGTGGTGTCATACAAAACCACTACTTGCGCATGCCCATTCTCTCCATTCAAAACTTTCTTGGTAGTGGGGGACGATGGAGTATGGCATTCACTAAGAATTCTTGTGTTGATAATATGCTGTGTAGTGGCAAACGATGCACCATATTGTAACCATAGCCACATGTTCGTTTTACATTTAATCTTTTATAGTATGGTGTCGCTAATACACTACTTTGAATTAACTGTAAAATGTTACGTACTGTAAGCTCATTATATGTTTAGCAATTTTTCAGTTTGAGCCTAGAACTTTACTTATTGTATGCTTAGCAAAGGATTTATGAAATCTGGGGATGGGGGGCAGTTGAATGAAAGATTTACATTATTTAGTCTTAGTCTTAGTATTCCGTTTTCATTGGACTTTCCGTAAGGATACTGGAAGGGTTTCGGAATGCCTGTCTCTAATTGCTCAAATGGCCATATCACTGATGGTTCAAACAGTTTTCAGTGACTCATGCGAAAGTCTAGAGCTTATTTCGTCTACATTGAGGCCCAAAAATTTTGGCAGGACAAAATTTCGGCGAAAGTTCAAGCAGAAATTTTTTCCGCCGAATACTAGGGTCCCGCCGAAATTTATTCCTGCTGAAATTTTAGGTTTTTGCTATTTTTTCCATATATTCTATGCTACCCACTCAAAGTGATTCCAATACACTTAAAAACAATAACATTGAACTTTTTGGTGTATTTCTTGAACATAATAAGTCAAATATTACATCAATCAATATGAAAAAAACTTATCATATACCTTTCGCCGAAATTTTGTCCCGCCTAAATTCAACATTTCGGTAAAATTATATCCAAAAATCCTGCCGAAATTATCTGCCAAAGTTCTGAAAATCCAGCCGAAATTAATTCTGCCGAAGTATTTCTGTGGTAACAGAAATGTAATTTGTAGATTTCCTTTGTTCTTCTGTATGACGTAACTTCATTTGATAACCAATTTCCTTATTTTGACTTTAATTTCCCAACCCTTGATTCCCAGCAAATGATTTTTATTCCATCAGATTCTCAAATTTTTCATGTCTGGTTTCGTTCTCGAAATATGATACATTATGATTATTGCTTTTCATTTGCATTGACCAAGCTGCATGCAAAATAACTTTAATGGTGTGTAGCATCCAAACCAGAAACAAGCTTTAAATTTTGAGGCATGGTTTTGCAGATCGATTCCTCCTCTTTCTATTGAAGGCAATTGTAATTTTTTACGTTCATTTCCAGAGGAGTTATAGTTCAAAATAGACAGATATATCACAAAATTGTGTCTGTTTGTTGTTCTGAGATAATCCGCTCTGAGCGTCCTATTCAGATAACCACGCGATTGTTTCGCACATTGAAAGGAGCCATCGCCAGCTTTACGTGCGATTGTAGTTGGTAATGATCATATTGAGAGTGTAATCAACGCCCATTCAGAATATGATCACTACTTGGCCATGTCATTTTTTGGAAGCACAAAGGAGGCACGATAGCAGATCTTTGAAAGGGAATTGTGACTGAACGGCGTGATCTTTTGAAATGAAACTTGGTCCAGTCGTTAGAGCATGAATTTTTTTACATCATCATATGTAAAATTTGCGAAGTACGATTTTCTGACCGAATAAACCCTTCCAGTGTCCTTAACATGACCTACAGTGTAATTATACAGTACCTTCTACTTTTTCAATATATACCAAATTTAGACTGCTTTTTGCCATTATACTTCTGGCTGCTAGGCAATTTTTGCGCAGTTTAAGGTGGTGCTTTAGCAGTATGCTGGATCAGTTTCTGAGCTGAGATATGCTTGTAAGTGTGATACTTCTAAAAAGAGATCTATATGTTTGAATGACTGGTATGCCAATACATGGTGCCATTTTTTTGATAATTTACTAGCTGCTACTAACATTGTTTGTGGGGAACGGGCAATGGAGCAGGGTTATGAAATTCCTCTTGTTCTTGCATTTAGCGCTGATAAGAAGACTTAGATTTAAATAAGTTTCATCACTTTGGCTTACGGTACGTGTACTTTTGCTGGAGTGTGTAACACAATAGTTCATTAATATAAAAAAATGGTGAGGTGAAGTTGTTCACATGGATACGTGATAGTACACTACAAAGGTTCAACTAATTTACAGTTTAGTTTGCAGCAATCGTTTGTTCCTATAGGTTTTTTGTCACAGCTGCTCTTCCTAGAGTAAATATTGCTCAAATTCTGTGTTCAATTCTTCCACTTAATACAAATATTTGGTTCTGTTAGGAGTATCTCATGCAGATTAATGCTGAAAGACACTATGCCCAGATTTGCGTTTTTGAACAGATGCAAACAAAGCGTCTTCTGTTATATGAAAGTAATCCTCGCTTAAGTGTTTTTGGAAAAGCGATCAAATGTTCCACAGCAAAGTCTTGAGAGCAGTCATTTACCCAGTATAGGGACTCACGTTTACTTGTGGTGGCTCTGGTTGTTTCGTGCAGGTCATTTTAAGGGAGTCCATTGATCACTACTTTGGGAATTTTTATTATGTATAATATTATAGTCTCATTTTTGATCCACATTGGACCAGTATTTTCCGATAGAATCACATTTTCGTGCAGAGCAACCAGATAATATGCTTATTTTGCTACATGTAGGTCTTGCCTGCTATTATATTGTTTCAAAGACTATTGTTGCTCTGTACTATGCATGCGACAAATATGTGAAGCATTGGCAAAGAGATAAAATGTTTACCAAATGCATTCAGCTAGCCTGCAGTGTCCAAGGAAACACCGAATAAAATGAGTTGAATGGGTTCAGTTAGTAAATATTATATATAACTTGTCTGCATAAGTAAACGAGTTTAAGTTGAATTTAAATCGCCCTATTTAACTCCATGATGTGGAAACAGTAGGGTTCATTCTAAAAGTGTATGCTCAAAATCCGTCAATTTGTGGTCCCCCTCCCCCATGTTCGCTTTTGCTCATTTCGTCCAGATCCACCCTCCCTCCCCTCTTGTCCGTTATATGTTACTTTTAAGAACACTCCTCTGACAAACTTTGCGGCACTGTCCATTCCTTATGCACACTTATTAAGCATTCATGCCCAGATACATATGCAAGCACTGCGCCTACACACAGTCGTGTTATTGAATCACGAGACATTGAAACAAAGAAGTGCATATAATATGTTCAGAAATCAGTCCGTCTCTTTTTAAGGTATAGCTTTCTGTCTACTCATCCTCCATAAATGCCGATTGATTTGGGAAAGAAAAATTGACAGCATGACAGATACGTTTGCCGGGCATGCTGAAGCAGTGCTGTATTGACATTGTACGTTTTTTTCGAAGGGTGCATTCGCTTTTTGATGGACGCCCCCCTCGCCTTGTTTGTTTTTGTTTGTTTTCAAGGTTGCCCCTTTCCCTCTTTCAGGTTGTTCGTATTTTTTGAATGGCCCTGTTGCGGACGAGTCATATCTGGCATGTTCCATTGCACATGTAGTGATCTTATTGGGACGAAGATAATTCGATTTAGTCTATAAATTGATCGGTAGAAACGAGTTGAGTCAGACGACTTTAATTAGACCAAAATTTAATTTTCGCCCGTTTCGACATTGTCGAGTTAAACAGACGAGTAAAATTTAACTCATCCACAATTTAACTCATCCATTTAAGTTGGCAGTGTGAAAGCAGTTATTAACGTAAATGCTTGTGTGCAGTTTGTTTGAGACTAGCGAAGATAACTGGTCCTGCCTCAGAAGTCTATAGTAAAGCACTAGCTGCCTTCACGAGTGTGATGTTAGAAAAAAATCATTCCTGAAAAGAGCAGAGATTTGCTTCATAGCTGATTCTGCGAGGGAGTCTACCCTCAGATGTTAAGCGCTCTGACTTCCAAGTCAAGTTCATCGTCGTAGTCACATCCGCTTGTGGCTACCTCGTGTAGCCATTTCCCCAATATGAAGGAGCTATGTAGACGTGAATGAAACAACTTCACTAATCTAGTGGAAGCAAATACAGTATGTCAAACTTTTTTTTTGCAAAGATTTAGTTGTTTCAGGTTGTGTTAGGCAGGCATTAAACTTAGATCGTAGATATGCACGAATTTCGTAAATGTTCCTTTACAAGAGTGATATGTTCTTAATTTTTGTTTGAGGCAAAAAGCGCTGCCGTTGATTATTTGAAAGGTCGCTGTTAAAAGACATGAAGTCAATATTGTAACATGTTTATGTTGTTGTAACTTTTTAGGACCCTGTGGAAGAAATGTGCCTTTTCTGGCGATGGGGAGTATATTGTGGCAGGTATGAAGTGGTAGTTTGGATTTAATTTTTATGGATTTTCATGCAATTTTTCATAATATTTTGTTACATTTGTAGGTTCAAGTCTCTTGCCACAGCGAAGTTGTGGCTTGGCCTTCAATCTTGACAAAATAATTATTTTGCTTAGGTTACGAACACTCAAAACGGGCATTTTTATTAAGTTTTTTCAAATTATTTCCTGACATGCTGTAGTAGTTTTCTGTAGCTTTTTTGTCCAGATCTGAGAATCAATATTACTCAGAGCTAGAAAAGAGGCATTTAGTTCCATACTGTGTTCTGTTCTACACTCTGCGTTCTGGTGTTTTATATTTTTAAATGAACGTCACTTGGATTTTTTATCTTATATTTTCAACTAACAGTGACTTATGCTGCTTCAGAAAAGAACATCTATGGTGCAAGGCTCTGCAAAGGAGTTCTTGTACACCCCTGTATCAATCACCTTCATGCTGTTCAAATGAGATCCGTGCTGTGTATTTCTGTATTATTGTGAAAATATCAAGAATGTCTGATTGTTTTCACTTACCATCATAATTGGCACCTACCTTAAGGAGATAAATTTTTGCATGGATTTTTTTTTTGCAAGTCCAAGTCTTAGGGTGTTTTGCGTGGATTTATTTTTGTGAATCTGAGATTTGCAGAGACACTGCGTGACGGTAATTAAGTGAATGCGCATCGAGAATAGAAAAGGAGAAAGTTATCTACATGCGCATTGAGAGAAAAAAACAAGCCAAAGCTAATTGCTATATTGTTTAAAGAATGAAAACTTAATCGTGATTGCTTTTGGTCAAATTATGGCATCATTTTGATAAATTTTGTGTGGATTTAATTTTGCGAATAAGGCAAACATTCGCAAAATTCGCAAGAATTAATCCAGGCAAAAAAAGGTCTCCAATAAGTAGCCAATCATACTTGACTTGCGTTTATATTACGCTAATACAAATTGCATATGTATTGCTATTATTATCATCATTTCGTACTCTCAATCATGCATCAGCACTGGTTGTTTTCTGTTGCTCAGGATCGTCACGTTCACACGCACTTTACATCTGGGAAAAGAGTGTTGGTGGTTTGGTGAAGATACTGCATGGAACAAAAGGAGAAGTGCTTGTTGATGTTGCTGTAAGTGCTGAACATCTGGGTATACTATAGTGCGACTCTTGTGAATGAAATCAATCAAACGAAATTTTCAAATCTTGAGGAGATTGAGAGATTAACAGAATTTTGGCATGTACTACGCTGTGCTGTATTTTTAGTATTCTTTTTTATTCTGGCATGTGGCTTTGCAGTTTGGCAATCTAATGTTATGCATCCTAAAAACGATTTATTATGTGTATGATTGTTTCCATATCCATTTTTTGATCCACACCCTGAACACAAATGGAAGTTTAGTTAGCAAGGTGAATTTATACCTGCAAGAATTTTAGCCTTTGAGAAAGTTACTGTGTTAGTTACTGTCCTGCTGTTAGAAGATCTGCTGTATGTTGTACCAAATACCAGTGCAGCATTTTTCTTCTCCTCTGGAAGTGCTGAATGTTTTGCATGCTCCCAGGTCTGTTTCTTCCTGACCTGACATGAGAAAAACTACTCATTGTGACCCTCTTTTCTATTGGACATCTTATTTACTGATCTGGATAGTCAGAACATCAGTCGTTTCACTTTAGGAGTTTTGGAAATGTATTCATTGTTGTCTTTGCGTGCTGTTGATCCGTTTTTTTCTTTGTGGAAAAAATTGTTCTCTGTTTTAGTGGCATCCTGTTCGCCCAATAATCTGTTCAGTTGCGAGTGGTCTTGTATCTATTTGGTCACAAACCCATGTGGTAAGACCATCAATTGAATTTTCCTTTGCATTGTATTCGGTTAATACCATCATATTCTGCTGACAACTTTTAGTGTTACAAGAAGCGAAAATTGACATATTCTAAATTTGTCGTGTTTATTCATTATTTTGATGTGTTTCCCTGTACTCAATGTTGTTTTCTTGAAATGTTATGTTAACGCTATAACTCTGAGTACATGCGTGCAGTATGTCTTTCTCTGATTTGCTGCTATAATTCTATGCGTATAATTGCAGCATGCCTTTATTCCTATGTGGATGCTATGATTCTGAGCTTACACATGCAGTGTGCCTTTTTCCAGTTTGACGTTATAATTTCAAGCGCATGTGCAGCATGGCCTTCTCTGGTTCTTTCGTTCTGTTGGAAAGGTAGATCACTTCTCTGCAGAATATCCCCTTGACTTTCGTAACAGGAAAATTGGTCAGCATTTGCACCTGACTTCAAAGAGTTGGATGAGAATGTGGAATATGAAGAACGAGAAAGTGAATTTGACATAGAGGATGAAGACAAAGAGGAATTACTCAATGAAAATCAAGACAATCTTGACGACGAAGAGGTGAGAAGACGTTAAGAATGGGTAGACCATCTACGTTTTCTTTCCTTATGTGTTTGCAAGTGTACTGTTACTGGCTGTAATATAATTGAAAATAACTATTAGGTTTTGCAGTTCACCTATTTGATGCTGAGTATTGGCCCCATAAAATGTGTAAAGCTGCATCAAGGTCACAAGTCATGTAGCACTTGTGTAGTAGTTGTGGTAGTTGCTACCTCCTTCAGATAAGTTTTTAAATCTTCTCGTAATTCAATATTTTTAGCTAATGTCCTCGGTTTCAGTGATTCTTTCACACTACACTCTTACTGTATACTTTATGTTAGCCTTTAGTTTGTGTGATTATTTTAGGTGAAGGCATGTTCCACGTGGTTATGCTTCAAACCCTTACACTAACACAGGCATTCCCTTTTGCAGGTGTAGAGCTGCAAACTTTTCTTGTCGCTCTGGTGTAAATCCTATAAGTCAACTTTAGTTGCTATCATTTTTTTTGTGTAACCAGGTTCTATGTTGCTATTCTTCTCGTCCTTTATTCTACAGAGTTATTCCCTATTAATGGACCTTTTTGCTAATTGCCATCATGCAACAATACATTGTGGGATGGCCTGGCGCAAATCTGGTCAGTATTGTAGCTGACATCCCTGAAGCAGATCATTTCAATGTCTGCAAATCTGTTGCGATTGCCTGCTAATTGCAAAATTGGTAATATCGGAAGACCATTTGCTTGTCTCTGTAACAGTAATTTTAGTGCGCCTCTGGCTGTCCTACAGTGCATTGCATGATGATGCTTTGCGAAAAGGTCACTTGCACTCCTCGATGTTGCGTCCTTCATATCATTTTGTGTTTTGTGCTTTCTTTATTTTACATGGTGGTTCTGTGAAGGGCTGTGCTATACTATTGTGTTTTCTGTTACGTGTTACTTCATTCCCGACAGAATCGTGCTGGTGCTATGTCCTGTGTAAATGAGCAAGTTCGATTTGAAACCAACTGTTTTAGTTGGAAGCATATGTAGGTAGTGCTTTTTTCCAGCAGATAAGTGATTGGTAGTTACCTTTCTATAAATTAATGCATTCTGCGCTGTAGCATTCATGCTGTTTTAATGAGTTCCTCAATCATCGATAGTCTGATTGGTGACGTTGCTGAAATCAAATGCGATGTGGTGATGAATGAACTGTTCTTTTTGAACTGGAAATGTGGCTGTTAGCATAATTCTGTTTTTCTGACACGTAGATAGATGTGGTAACTGTTGAGCGTCCGGTATATTGGAGCAGTGACGAAGAAGATCCCAATCAAAACGATTGCTTGTTCTATCTTCCGGTCGCCCCTGATATAGATGACCCGGAAGGTGAAGCTGTGCCCGGATATGGTCCAGTAAAAGAACAAGGCGTGGACGGAAAATCTGACACTGGTTCCCAGGTTCTGACGGATACAACCAATCAGATGACAGCTGCTGTTGATAGAAATGCTGACGATGAGGAACCCCCGAGAAAGAAAACCAAGGTCACAGATGTGACTATATTTGGTGACGTGTTTGACCAAGACAGCGTCCTAGCAGGTACGTTAATAGTGTACGTTATTGAGGTAATTTAATTATGGTATTGGCACTTGGATCTTTATAAAGGACTACCTTATTTATCTGAATGAGTGCCGTGGTGCTCATAAAATTTCCTGCCTTTCAGAAGGGGCGCTCATTCAAGCCGGGGTGCTCATGACAAAAAAATGCGAAGTAGGTAGTAGTAATTGCGAATATTTTAGAAATCATTACGGTAATTGTTTGTAAACTCCTTTATTATAAAAAGCAAAAAAGCAGAAGATCTGACTTCTCCTGTTCGTCACTGTTATGAAGTATCTGAGTGAGCGCCTGTGCACATCATGCATTACAAATTTCCGAATGAGAACGCCTTCCCTGGTTTGAGGGGGCGCTGATTTTAGCCAGCGTGCTTATAAAATTTCTCAGCTGTCAAGAGGGGTGTTCATTGGAGAGGGACGCTCATTTAAGCTGGGACGCTCTTCAGATAATTACGGTATTTCTGTTTTAATCGCGTTTTTTCTTTCCAAATTTTATAAATTTGAATATGCTTTGCGGTTGTACCTGCTTTCTTTGTGACAAGCTGTGATGACGCTTTTTTCTTAGTCATAAGTCGTCTTCGTCATTTCCTTCTAAAGGAAAACAACCTTAGCCTCTTGATCGAAAAACGTTTCACCAAGATAGGATATTTGTGTTGCGAAACCCGTGTTTTGTAAATTTCTATGTTGATTTTGCTTCTGTGTGAGCTCATAGTATTACTGTGCAGTATTTTGTGTATGTTGGATATGAATATGTCTTGCAACCTTTCATTCGTTCACATTTTTGTGTGCTGATTCCAGAAAAATCTCAAGAAAAATCGAAGGGTCGT
>JAOBRC010298684.1:0-13480 GCA_027575255.1 Scolionema suvaense
ACGCGCTGTCCAAATTTCAGCTCAATACGTTAAGCGGTTCTCAAGTTATCATCCGCGCCGTGACGCGCATAATTATCGCTGTCGGGCTAATTAATTATGCACATAATTAATTTTGGAACCCGAACTCATTTTATCTGCATTTTCAGATAATACCAAAATAGGATGCAAATCATTGTTCATTAAGCTTTTTCATTTTTTACCAGGCGACCGCCTTAAGGATTCTAACCAAAAAAATCAAAATTTTTAAAAATATTTTTTTTTACTCAAAATTCATTCCTAACTATTAAAAGACAAATTTTAACACTAAAAGGCACCAATAGGGCTTGTTCTTCCTTGAAATTTGCTTAAAACCCTTTAAAACAGCTCTTTTCACCCTACAATCCCAATCAAAATAGTTTGGTACGCATGCGCGTTTTTGCCATTTTCCGTACCGCAAGTAAATGAAAACAGGTCGACAAGTACCGAGCCGCAAATCGGGACTGGAGGGTGGGTTTTCTTTGAGAGACTTACTAATTCTGAATTTTGAAAAATCATGTTTTGGCATTTCTAGGGTATGTGCAGGGTGTTGTAGGGCTTGCTTTAGGGCGTGGTTTGGGCTTTTTAATTTTTTTCGGATAACTTACGGAACAAAGGCCGTGGCATTTGGTCTACTAGCGTAAATTGCTAGAAACTGCACTGAGAGTGTAGACAGAGGTTGCTAAACACCTGCAAAAAATTTCTTGAAGCACTTGCAATGCAAAATGCTTTTACAAGCAAAAGTGGTAAAAAGTGCATTTTTGATTTTGATTGAAAAAAGCCTTTTGTCCAAAATATTTTGTCCAGGATTGTAGTTTTTCTCCCAAGTGGTCCCGAGAAAGGACCAATATCTTGGGAACCCCTGGGTTTGGGGCCGTAAAATTTGGTCAGAATGTGGCTTAAAAGTCACGAAGTTTCAGTGCTTCAGCGTTTACCGTTTAGGAGCTGTTACAGTTTTTCTGACTGGGGGGGGGGCAAATTTGTCCCCCTCCCGGTCTAAATAGGGTTAACATCATCTTTTCTATATTTCCATATTCTTGTACGACATTTCTTATACAAAACTCTGAAATAATTTAATAGTAGCACTGGTTTTACATAAGCTGGCAAGCGTACTTCTGATGAACACCTACTAGAAAATCTCGTGAAAAGGGGGGCCTTTATTCGAGGTGGTGTTTAAAAGAAAGGGTCGTTTAATGGATACATTAATACCTGCATGAGGAATAGAGATCAGTTTTCAGAAAGAGTAATTCAAAAAAGTGAGCTAATGATAACTGCCACCTTAAAAGGACTTATATATCTTAAAATATTTGAGAATAATCACATTCTGAACCCGGATAAAAAACAAATTGAGTTTGAGAAGGCCATACATACTGCAAATTTCAATACTGCAAATTTCGTAAGAGACACTCAGAATTATTTTTTATTCGTTGAGACATATATTCGAGTTGTGCATGGTTTGAATGAGAAGAAAACACGAAGAAAAACAACAAAATCCTATGAATTGAGAAACAGTTTCTTACCTGAAAATGTCAAATCGATCAAAATAATATAAGTCACTTCGGCTTTCATTGTTTGTATTGTTCAAGGAAGAATCTGCAATGTAAAAAAGGCAGAATCATTCTTTCTCTCTCTAGGCAGAGGGGGAGGGAGTGGAAATAAGTGGGGAATGGAAATATGCTGGGAGGGGAGGATTTTTGCACTGTAGTCATATGAATCAAGGAAGTAGTATAAATACAAAATTTCTAGGAATGTAAGGTAAATAGTGTTGTTAGGTGCTATGTTCAAAGCACACGTATCAAAAGCAAGTTAGCAATTTAACAAAGGAAAATATTTTTTAAAGGAACTCCGTAGTCATTTGTTAAGTGCTGTTTAAATGTTTCTTGAACCCATTTCCAATTAACATTTCCATAATGTAGCGCAGATTAGTCATCTGGAGCCCAGATATCTGTTGCATAAGATTCATATCTGTTCGTTCTGACCTCCGACACTCGCCGCAATTGCTCCTTCTTCCCAGCAGAATTCCTCTGACTATACAGAATCTGCTAATATATTGATTACACGTCAATCATTGACTGTGAAAAACGACACGTGATAACAACCATATCAATCACAGGGGTCGCAAGAGCAGTCCAGGAATGCTAAGTACTGTATAGTGCCGCGATATTAGTTTCTCAGTTTTGCTTTCTGCGTCCAAGTATTATATATAAATTAAATGACGTTTGCAGCTTCAATTAAGTAGTTTCAATTACTTGAAAAGTATTGAGGCATTTTTAAGCCGTAAGGTCTGTAAAGCACAACCCCCGTCGTGTCGTGGAAATCATGCCAATCTGAGCTCTGCATGCGTGCTTGATCACAAACACAGTAGCCGTCGTTCAGCTGCAGTCTGTATGTGTGGCTAGCAAAACAGCGCTTTTTTTTAGCTATTATTGATGGTAGTTTGGATTATGGAGTATAAATATTGGAATAAGAAGCAGTGCTGCGTATTCTCAAGCTGGATATTGAAATTTCATGGAAAATGCGGCGTGCAACGCTCGATGAGAGTGGAGCAGACGTTTCACTTTATCATTCTCTTGGAAAAATTTGTTGGCGAAATCTATTCCTGGACAGGGGATATTCGATGGAAAGTAGTACGTTCTATTTGGCTGTAAAACCTTGATGAAAAATGCTCGAGAGTATTGGGATTCTTGAAATGAGCTAGCTAGGCAACATTGTTCGTCGGCCTTGCTCGTCCGAATGCCAGGGAGCTGCTGCTGCGTACGAATGCATCTGCTCTCGATCTTTTGTGCATGTGTTTTATCTGTTCACTAAAATGAAAGGTGTGAGTTGTTCATTTTGTTTCTTTTGGGGTTGTACTTGGTATCCTCCTTTGATCAGATAGGAGATGTGTCCTGTCGAGCGATATTAATTCGTCTACCAGGCCTGTCTAGTTTTCTTTGAAAAAAATAATCAAAACGCACACGAAGGCTTATTTTTAAATGCAGCAATTTCTGCGATGAAAAACATGCTGTTCCGCCTACACTGTCATGTAGCTCTACATTTCATCAGTCCACGTTACTGTGTTTGCATCTGAAGGTATCAGACGAGCTCGCGAAGTTTCTCCCGATCCAGTCTCCGTACTGACCTAAACTAGACGAAACGACGATACTGGGCGTCTCAAACGGGCTTATCTGGTTCAGAAAATGGCGGCTACCGTGGGACTTCTTTGGAGACCTGTATTTTCTATACTGTAGTGATGCAGCCAAGATTATTTTGTTTTTCACGCTTCTTGATGTATTAGCTATCATATGAGTAAAACGTGTCAAATGGGAGTTCCTTTAACTCAATTTTATCCAGGGCGCTCCAACCTCCCCAGTTTTTTGGTCTTAAAACCTGAACCGCTAAAGCCATTGCAACAAAACTTTGTGGCTTTTTCCAACTTAGAGAACTCTGCACCAACAACAGAAAAATGTTTAAAATAATTTCAGGGACCTGCGTGACGACAATGCTGTTGGACTACATGAATAATTGCCTTCTGGTTTCTCTGCTGATGACCTTCTAATCTACTAATATGCATGCGTCACTCGCATTGTGATCATCCAATACCACAAGCATATTCAGCAATTCACTGTCGACATTGCACAGAATCCTGTCACTACAACTCCGAACTAGTAGGTAAGATGCTTCTTAACGTGGCGCTACGAAGTGAAGACTCTTGGAAGCAGGTAGCCCGAGGCAAGAAAGACAAGCCTGCGTGAAAACAAATCACTTACCCATAGGAGCTATCGAAAGACCTGCTCGAGGAGTTAAATGCTTCAATTTTGGGTGACATCATAGCCCTTCGTAAGCTTGCAAAGAAGCAGTATGGAGCCGATCCAGACGAGAAGCCACCAGTACCCATACAACTATCATTCAAAAGCGCCCCGTGTCATAATCTGTACTCTCAAATCAGAAATGACCCATCCTGAATTTCGATAATTCAAAACCAATTGGATTGTCTTACAAAAACGTGCAAACATTTCTGACGATCACATCACCCCGCCGATCAACAATACCTGCGATAATTCGGTGCAGAATTGTATCACCAACTGTTGTGAAGACTTCGTCTTACTTACAGGAGGCCAAGTCGTCTCTACATAGAAGAACAGATCTTCTCTACGCCTTGCTTTCAACTCACGAACCTATCAAGGACTTCTTTGTTCGCCTGAACTCAGTACGCAAAGACCTAGTAAGGCAAAGGCAAAGTTATAAAGCTGCCCGTGCAATCCCGCAACACACCTGGTTCAGAAATAGGCCTCAGCCGTGCTAACTTCTATTGCATCGCCAACAATAAGATGCAACACCTTGCCATCCAAAGCTCTACTGCCTCCACAAAGCTGCATTGTGTCTGCTGACATGCGAGAGAAGGCCTACGTCCGACGAAATGAGCCATAAACAACGAACTACAATTCCAGCTGACATAACAAAGGTAGATCGAACAATTGTGATCGAAGTTCTGCCCCACTGCCAGTACAGAATAAAGATGGCTGGATCTGCAAGGGTTTCTCTAAGGAATCGACGTTGTCTCAGATCTACTCGCAATACTGAATCAACTCCCGCGTCATCCTCTGGTTACTACATTGTCCTTGTCAGAGTCACCGAAATCCCAGTCTGAAGATCTTGAAAGAGTTCCAACCGACCCTGACCCGCTTGCACCTGCACCTGCGTCGACAACCTGAAATGGGGAGTAGAGAAACCCTCTGCGACCCCACTTGACTACCACTGGCATTGAAATGACTTGCTGACTACAATAGCCGAAGCATGCGAGAAGATGACGGTGAGCCACTACAGTGCCACCCCGTAGTGGGAAGTACTCATGCTAAAGCGCATGAGTAACAGTTTGTAAATAGCTGTAAATAGGACATAATTCTATAAAAACATACATATATATCAAAACGATTTGCCAGACTTTATACTCATCGTCCTCAGCAACCTCAGACCAATCGAAATATTGAATGATTGAAGTTCAAAAATTTTTTTTTTTTTCGGTTTCTATGCTTTTAGTGTCCTTCTATTGTTCTTGTATCATTTAGTGCACATCATGCTTTTCAAGTGGTGGAGGTGTGTGTGTGTGTGTGTGGGGGGGGGGGGAGACAAAAGGCTTCTCCCTTTTCCAGGCAGAGGAGGCACTTAGAAAGCCCGTGTAAAATAGGATCCGACCAATGGTAATAAGAGCAGGGGTGCAGGTGGTGGGAGGAGAAGGATTTTTTCAGAGACACTGAGGGGACGTTCGTTAGAGGCATGAGAGACACGACCGGTAATATTGATATAAATAAAGATAATTTCCGATCGATACAATCCAATATTTAAATGTTTGTAATATCACTCAATTGACCCACTTGTCAAAATGCCTACCTTCTTGAATAAAGGACCGATTTTCCTTCTTCATTTTTCTTAGCAATTTAAGGACACGTTTATTATAGCCCAGCATTTTTTCAGAGATAACAGGAAGAGTTTTAATGGGAGGTCATTAAACCATTGAAACTTTAAGTTATTGTTTATTTTTTCCTCTCGATGAGGAAGCTAGAATGGCATGAAAGTATATGAGCCTGATCGACACGCCTATGCAAAACACAATTAAGTTGTTTCAAACTACTCCAAGAATGTTTTCATAATTTTTGAAGCACTCTACAAAATGCACTTGAAAAGTGGATAAAATTTGTGAGAGAAATAAATATCAAATGCTATCAAGAATCCGAAATATATTTGAAACTTTTCGAAAGTTGTCAAATGTATACCCAAACCCCAACTAAGTGAGATCAAAGCAGCATACAATCTTTCCTAACATTGATTCCAACTTGCACTCTTTTGTTTTCGGAGCCAGTAAACTTGAGCGTTTCTTTTAGTTTTTTCTCCCATTTACAGCTTCAAATTTGTATAAATGTAACAAGACAAGTATGATCATCTATGAAATGCAACCGGTTTCTTCGTACACTAAAGGCCACGGGTTATGAATGCATAAATACACATTAATGAAAAGACCTATCAAAGCAAAATGACAGTTAAACTGCAACTCGAGACTTGTTACAAAATTGGTTCACCTACTATCAAAAACAGTGTTTTACTTTTTGATTATTGTGATAAAACTCAGTTTTGATCGTGAACGTTTGTACTGTCAATGGTTTTCCGAAACACAACACGATTACAGGGACGTTTATCCAGTCAGATGTTTGTTTTATATTTTTTTTTGCGACCTTCCAGCAATGTGTCCCGGGCGAGGTTGTTAAGGACCTCATATTTGATGTTCAGCAATATTGTAATCTAAAGTTACAGATAGTGTTAGATGAAAGTTTATCTCACAAATGATGTACTGATTCGCAGGTATGAAGTATGCAGTAATATAAATGATTTGGCATAATTTTTTCACGTCCTTCAGTTTTTGCTGAAGTCATAAAAATGAAATATCCTGAGAAACGTCGATCTTCGAAATTGAGATGAAAATGCACTACCCGAATTTATGTTTTCAAGCATTTACTCCATGAGTATATTGGTATGCTGTTCCAAAGATCTATTTTAGCTATATATTCTACCTTATTTTGCAGTATAGTCCGTGGAATAAGTGCAAAAAATGTTCAGTTCGTGATAAAAGCATGAAATTTGGCACACATGTACATAATCACATGAAAAGCAAATTTCGATTTGGAGGCAATCACAAAAATCTCGTGTGACGTCACTATGACGTCACAAAAATCCTACATATATGCAGCATATACATCATGTACTCGGAGTACGTTGTTGTGCGATATACTCATCTTCTCAATGATATTGTTATACTTCCATTCGTTCAAACACAACACAATTTGGTAGACAGATGTGGCTAAGTGATTCGTGAAGTTCGAAGGTGTAATACAATAGCATAATTTACTGACCAGAAGCTGAGATTGTTATGACCAGTTTGAAAAATACCTTTGGTTAAAAATAGAGATGTACGACCTCTCTCCGATCGGTTTGAACAGTTTGGTATTAGTATTTGTGTTGTGTTTTGTGGGACATTTTTTGGCGGGTTTTAGACTAGTTTCATTGCTATTCGCGCGTCGACAGATTTGGAAGCTGCTGACAACAACAGCTTAAAATTTCAAACACATTTTCTTTTTCATTGCTGTTGTTGTTGTTGTTGTTGTTGTTGTTTTGGGACATGCAGTACACTTCTGAGCTTAATTGCACATCAGGTAATAGGTTTTTCGGAACAATCTTTTCCAATTATATTTTGGAACCTTCGGCTGGTGCACTTTACAGACCAGATGGGTCATAGGTTCATGTTATCCCTACTACACCTGCCCACTTCATTTGTAGCCAATATATGAGGCGTCTTCCAGCGAGCAACTTTGAAACAACAAAGCGGATTTTAAGGCCAACTATAAGTTTCTTGATCACATATTAGGCTTCATACAGAAGCAAGAAGCACACATTGAGCAAGGAAGTTAACTTCCTTGCATTGTGTCAGCATCAAAAAGAATATTTGAGAAACAGAAGAGGAAAGACCGACGAGCCAAGGCCAGGGACCAGAGAGACAGTTTGATATACTTTGTTTCGTTCCTAACAACAGGTTCTCTCGTCCTTGTGTCGTTGAGTGCACACGAGTCCGACCTTTATACAATTGCATCGATATTTGTAGCCTTTCGCACAGCCACATTTAGTTAAAAGCTATAAAAGTGAGGAAATCTAATATCAGAACTGAAAACAAACATTTGCATCAAGATACACAAACGTGTGCACTGATGATAAAACTAAAATTAATATGACAAACAAAGTGACCACTGAATTGCGGTGTACATGCGCAGAAAATGGTTAAAACCTGCAGAATATGAAAGGAGTGGGGGGAGGTTGGAAATTCTCCCCAACCACCTACGTGATTTTTTCGTGCAAATACTTGTTCTTGTTGATTCTTAGGCAATTTTATTTAGCTTTCATTTTTAACAAATGTGGTCTTTATATCTATCGTAATTCTGGAGATATTAATTTTTCTGGAGGCTATTGGAGCATTTCCCGTAGGGCTCTTAAAGGAAGGGTAACGTCAAAAATGAGATTTTAGTAGGTGACAGAGCACATCAAAACATAACACTTGGTGGTTATTTCGTGACACAAGCTTGAGTAGTTTTGGATATATTGAGCCTCAAAGCTTAGTAGCCATCATCTTGATTTTGATGATGTCATTGGTGTACCGTTGCTAAGCATTACCATGTTCTTAGTAACTCATTACCTATACTTAGATTATATATTTTCTCAATCAGATCTTTGACATATTATCTACCTTTCTGATAAAATGAAAGAAAAAATACTCTAAAGCAATTCGATAAGGGTTGTTTTGGAAGCAAAGTTTGGATAATTTGAGTGGTACACAAGTGACATCATGCATAATCAATGGCAAGATGGTAGCTACTGAGCTTTGAGGCTTGATATCTCGAAAACTACAGAAGCTTTTGCTGTGAAATAAAAATTAAGTATCACGTTTTGATGTGCTCTAACTAATTAGGCATCCACTGCCAAAATTTCATTTTTGACGTTACCCTACCTTTAATATCGTTGCCGACCAGAGCCATGCAAGAGCTGATGACAACCTTCTCCATGAACCCTGGTTGCATACAAACGTAATACCGTAATACATTTTCAGTCCTGAAATATTGTTCCAAGATGTTCTTATTTGTCTCTACTACATTTTGTGGATGTGGCACCATTACAGAAGTTAATAGGGTGGTGGATTCCACACACCCCAGTCCATGCTCCATATTATCCAACAAAGCCCATACTCTGTAGGATAAGCTCAGTTGGTGTGAAGTGCGGCTGGAGTGCGTCATTTTGTCAATGGAATAACACGTATAAAGAATAATCACAAGATCGTACTACAGCATCCTCTGGTAATGCTGTCCACACTTTCTCCCATATATATTCATTGTGTTGATCACTCATACATGCTTTTCCGTTGCAGAAGTGATGTACCCAGCCGCACTTCAGCCCAACTGAATTTCTATAATGATGGTGCCACACCCACAAAATGCGGTAGAGATAAATAAGAACACCTTATAACATAATTGCATGACTGAAAATGTCCTTGCAGTATTACGTTTGCAAGCAAAGCCTGGTTCCCATTGCAGCGAAAGACTAGCTTGGATAGTTGACAAGGTTTGGCTTGGCTATGTCAAGATCGTTCTCACTGCTTTGTCATTTGCTTTCAGATTGACCTTTGCTCCTTAGCTTTAAACTTGGTTGACCACGTGAACATTATGAAATAGCGGACGTGGAGAAGTCATGACAGATGGGAATCAAATTCAATTAATATTAGCGCACTTTCTAGTTGTGCAAAGGTACAACCCCGGACAAAATATATCAGACAAACTGGCCCAGGATCAGCAATGGTATTGGAAGTCATGCATTATCCCCCTCCCCCATCTGCAATGCTAATATGCAGGATATGCGCATGTTATTAATGTCCTGTTTTTATGGTTTTGTATAGTCTGCCCTTCTGCGGGTGGCATTATTAATGTCAAGAATGGCATGCATCATTTTCAAATTGGAGACTAGTTATTGCAATACTGCATCCCATTGCTCCTGCAACTTTGCAGATTGGGGCTGGGAGCCGGGGCAGTAGTCGATTAGGGAAATTGAATTTGTTGAGCTGTTTTCTATGGTGTGGTGCTGTCTTGCGGGCGGAGTTCTTGGAGTGGAGATTGTTCCAGGCAGAGTGTTGAAAGAAAGTCAGTTCTTTTGACCGTGAGTTCTGCTAAACCTGAAACATTTGTAGATGACCATTATGGAGCGTTGGAGGATGTAGGGCTAGTGGGAAGATGTTAAGGTGCTATTTTGCATTTGAGATAATTTTGTCTACATATATTTTGTCCGGTGTTGTAGACAGATATGTTGCATGAGGCAGAAAAGTCATTGTAAAATTGTGAAAAGATCCCAAAATATTAGCATGAAAAGAAAAACATGTAGGATGTGGGTAGGGGGTGTTGGTGGGGTACATTCTAAGAGGCCATTCAAAAAGTATGTACACTCTGGAAGGGGGGAGGGGATCACCTTAATAACGAACAAGAACGAACAGGGGGAGGGGGTGTCAATCCAGAAGTGAACGTACGCTTCGAAAAAAATAATATTTGTCATCAACACGGCACTACTGCACCGTGACCGGCAGTCGCAGTTCCCATGTTGTCAATTTTTATTTCCCAAATCGGTCGGCAAAAAGGGATTGATTGAATTCCGAACACATACACGCTTTTCTGGCTTCAATGTCTTGCAGTTGAACTGCGCGCCAGTTTTGTGGGCGCAGTGATTGCAAGTGTGCCCGGGCAGTTATGTGCTTAACCCTTAGACGACGGATAACGTAGATATACGTTTTTTTCACCACGCTCACTTCAAATGCCTATAACTTGGGAACCGTTGCAGCTAAACACCCCAAAACTCAGACGTTTTCCAAAGTACACTTAATTTCCTTTCTTATAGTCCAAACGCGATGTCTCTAGCTTTATTATTTCAGCAGTTATCGCAATTGCAAGATTGGCAAATGTCTGAGTTTTTCAGGTCTGAAGGAATGGGTAGTGTTCCTCTCTGTTTTTCGGGGGAGGAGGCGCTCTTAAAACCGACATACAACGAACAAGGGCGGTTCTGGACAAAGCAAACTAAAGAGAACATGAGGGGAGGGGGGGTCCAAAATTGATGGATTTTGAGCGTGCGTACGTTTTGAATGACCCCCAACACTATCGCCTCCTACCATAGGCTGTGGGTCTACGTTTTTGCATTTTGTGCATCAATCTAATGATCACTCTGTTTGTCACATTCAATTATAGTTTTCATATCAGTGTACAAGTTTGTGTATCTCGTTTTCGGTTTTGACTTCAGATTTCCTCAATTTTGCAGATTTTAACTAAATGTGAATGTCGCGATGTAATTGTAGTTGTGCAAATTTCACGATGCAAACACGAGAAGAACTGGTGTTGGGAGCGAAATAAAATGCATCGAACTTACACCTTTATGTTGTGTTATTTTTTCCTGGTCTTTGCTCTTCGGTTTCTCAATAACTCTTTTACTGCTGACAAAACGTGTGATACTTGATTCTGTATGAAATCGAAGATGTTAACAAGCAAACTTCCTTAGAACAAGTGAACATGTGAACTTAAGCTTGGACTTAAGCATCGTTTTATTGTTTCAAAGTTGGTCGCTGGAAGGCCAACTTTGTTACCAATGAAATGAGAAGGTATCGTAGGGAAAGCACGAACCTTAAATCATCTGGTCTGTAAAGTACACCCCTTAGAGTTTCAAAATACTAACTCGAAAAGAGGTTTTCGAGAAACGTACTACCTGATGTTTAACTAAGTTTAGAAGTGTATTGTATCTGCCTAAAACGAAGGCAAAGACAGAAAAACAATAAAGAAAATTTATTTGAAATTATTGGCTGTTCAGTAAATTCGCAAGCTGTCAAAGCACGAAAATAAATAATGATAATAGTAAGAAAACTAGCTTGGCCCCAAGAACGTCCCACAAAATGCAGTGTAATTCTTACATAAAATTGTCCCAACCAATCTAAAAGCCTCCATTCATCTTTGTTTTTACTCAAGGTATTTTGCAGGCTCGTTAGAGCAATTACAATTTCTGGTCAGTAAATTATGCCATGCTCTTACCCCCCCCCAATTTCACCAATTAGTACAAGCTAAATAGAGGCATCAGTCTACAACATTTCACGGTTCTTGAATGATAAAAGGTATGACAAACGTCGTCTCGAAGTTGAGTTAACTGTATAACAAAGCATTCCCAGGACATGTACATACTCAATATATCCTATGATTTTTATGAAGTAATAGTGACGTCACACGTGATTTTTATGATTGCCTCCAAATCGAAATTTACTTAGTATGCCCTGAAGATCATTTTTGCGAAGTTTCATGTTTTCATCACGATGTGAACAATTTGGCCCGTTTTTTGCACTTATTCCACGAACTACAATCCTGGACAAAATATTTGGCACAAAAGGCTTTTTTCAGCCAAAATCAAAAATGCACTTTTTACCACATTTGCATGTAAAAGCACTTTGCATTGCAAGTTCTTCAAGAAATTTTTTGCAGGTGTTTAGCAACCTCTGTCTACACTCTTAGTGCTTTTTCTGGAAATATACGCTAGTAGACCGAATGCCACGCCCTTTGTTTTCTAAATCACCGGAAATAATTAAAAAACCCAAGCCACGCCCTAACGTAAGCCCTGCACATGCCCCAGAAATGCCAAAACATCATTTTTCAAAAGTCAGAATTAGTAAGTCTCTCAAACCCACCTTCCGGCCCTGATTTGCGGCTCGGTACTTGTCGACCTGTTTTCATTTACTTACGGTACGGAAAATGGCGAAACGCGCATGCGTACCAAACTATTTTGACCGGGACTGTAGTATGACAATGACGTCATCATGCTTTGCAGGTGGCACCCCGAAATTTTTGTTCCAGAAATATATTCTTTGTTAACCCTATCTGACGCGGACTTTTTGCCCCCCCCCCCCATCCTAATTTCTGCTCCAAAGTAGTTATGAAGTTAAAACTTGACAGTAAGTTTTTTTAACACTTAAAGACTTCAAAAAAAAAAGAATTGTTTCTCGCCCCAGGCTCCTTGAGATATGACGTCCTACGTAATCACGTGTATAATACCTCATATCTTGCCCGACTTTGCCTAAAAATCACATTTTTGCCCATAAGAACCCAAAAACTGCTTCAAATGTGATAAAATTTGTTTTATTTAATTAATTTTACTGTTTTACATTGTATTTCTAGCATTAAAACATTATTCCACTTGAAAAATGTGGATTTTTTTGAGATTTTACTTTTCAGGAATTTTCGACCAAATTTTGGAAATTTGCCCAAATTACGCGACCTCTTGACCCAAAATGTATCAAATTTGGTCAGAATCCGTCTTGATAAATTCTATAACAGTAAAATAAAGCTTGGTTTGCGAAAGGATCCCAAAAAAATTTTCTCAGCGATGTATGGCAGGGGGGTGGGGGTGGCAAAAAGCCCCCCCTGCGTCAGATAGGGTTAAATTCTGGGAGGTCACGTAGTTTTATGACCCTCGCCATAGTCGTTAGGAAGAAGAAAAATTTTGATCTTCTAATTGCATTTCAGAAAATAAAACCATATTATTTTTACTTCATTGTCGCAAAATGTCTTCCATTTCTTGGCACTTTTAGCTTAATTACACTGTTAACCCTCGGAAAACATGTCTTCCATTTGAACTCAGCTGCACATTACAGTGAATTGTTCAGAATTTGTTTCTTGTGTATGTTTTTCTGAGACCAGGTGGCAAGCTTTTGAAAGAGCCAAAATTAAGTCGCAACCTGCATATCACCTGCTATGAAGTAGTAAACAAAACTGGGAAAAACTGATAATTTCGACTTTCGACGAGCTCATGGTTCGAAAGGTCATAACAAGGCCTACAAAACGGTGTCGGCATTTTCTCTATAATTGCCTAGATCAAAAGTTAT
>JAOBRC010298795.1:0-13477 GCA_027575255.1 Scolionema suvaense
CACTGCCAAACAAAAGATATCTTTGTCTTCATGTTCAATTCTTGAAGTTCGTTATCCACATCTTAATTCAGATCCTGGATAAACCCTTATAATTTCAGTTTATTGAAGAAGGATAAATATTATGTGAAGATTGAGTTGTAAAAGTAGTGATCCATATTGTGATTGTTTTTACATTGAATAGAAATAACTTTGCTCAAAATATTAACATTTATTTTCAGATGCCTATCAGATACTGCCCTACAGAAGTGCCACATATATGTAAACCTGATTTTCAGTTTGTTCATTACAAGTTTTGAAACTGATGAGCTATAGAGATTTTGTGTGTCACAGTGTGGACACTCAAAGGGGATTAGCAATATCAAAATTAGCTTGTATTTAAATTATTATGGCTTGTATCAGGAACTTTGAACATTGAGGTTAACGCTATCTCTTTATATGTAGAATTATGATTTTGCGATTTTTCTATGCAGAAGTATGAACAATGCACTGCACCTACTGTACGAAATGTTGCTTTTCCACTAATGCATTGTAGCTATCCAACAAGAGTAATGCGCGCTGGGTGTAATTTTTTTTATTCTTGATTTTACAAAAGAGAGAAGTCTGGCTTCATTTCTTTTACATCAGCCAAACTTATGCTGGTGGAGCTTAAAACCCCACTGGAATATTTTTCATGTATCACTTTAACTTAGCATTCGAAATTACTTATATAGATTCATAGTAAATAAACGCATCCAAATTTTATTATGATTTGTTCTACATCCTTGGATTGCCTAAGTCACGACAATATATAACTTGAGGCAGCCAGCAAAGTGCACTGCACTGGGGACTAAACAGCGTTGAGGGAGATGCTGAGTCAAATGTTGCATTCTTGCAATGAACCGTGTCGAACAGAGCCAAGTCTTGCAAACTAGGGCGAGAAGTATTTTACACGGCGGTAGCTACCGTTACGACCATGATGGCTTTGTGGTATATGCTTGAAGGGCAGCTGAATGCCGTTTTAAAGTGGTATTTTTAGCTTTAAAAGAAGGAGTTCAGACAATCGAAGGTAACCTACATTACAATATGGTTATTAATAAATCTCCTTAAATATTTTTTGTCTCTAGCTAGGTATCACCAGGGGTTCGGCATACATACCTTTATGCAATAGGTAGCTAGCATGCTAGGTTGATAGTGTGAAAAGGAATCGCTACTGGCTCATCGCATTTGTTTCATGCGTGCAGATCATCGCATGGGCAAGTCTTTCTTAATGAGAGGCCTCAGATATAAGCATGCCTTACTACAGAAATAATACGTGCTGTCTTTTTCCTTTTAGGGTGGAGACACTCTTTACCCTTGTGCATTGTAACATATAGTAAGGGTCTAAGAGGGTTGACATTCTAAGACTGGGAGAGGTACATGCAAGGACATAGCCTTATCTGTTACCAATTTCAGAGTGACGTTCCGCTCAAATTGCTTGTGAAGGAATTTTTACATTGTTTTATCCGCTATCATTGTTCTTTTTCCATAGCAATGCGCCAAGCGAGCATCTTGTTGTGAACCTCATTCATGTACATTAAAACCTCATGCACAATGCAGCGACATGTCTACTCCTGAGTGTTGCAAGAATTGTTTGGTGAGTATTTGTGTATTTTTTTATTTGGGGATGTTCGTCTAATCTTACTCTTCTGTTTGTGTTCTGTTTTTTATGTTTTTTCTCATTCTTTAGTGTTAGTTAGGCTAAAAAATAAAGTTCGGTGATCTACCCCTATTTCAGAAGTACATTTTCGAGGGGCTGTTTCTGCCCCATAATATATCAGGCTTCTTTGAATCCCGGACAGTAAAATAATGTCCCTTTGTGTCCTGTTCGCCAGAGCCGTGTTTTGCCAGATGCTCATTCCTACTATACAATACATAGTTCTGACAAAGTACTGATGGAAGGGTTTGGATTATTAGAGATGACAATTGGTGGCTTCACAAATATCTTATCTTTAATTAACATGCAGCTTGGCTTTCTGAATAGTGAATTCTATCATCATTTTCTTTTGCTCATTGGTCTAGTACTCTTTAGTGCCTTAGACATCCCCCACGGCTAATTAATTTTTCGATCTTTTTCCACTGAGGACATTCTTTTTCCAACTGCCCGACAATAAATTTTTTAAACAGCTCGGCTCAAGAAACGTACTGAGTAGGCAAAATTGCCTGTTTTAGTAGGAAATAGCTTTTAACCCTGGAATAGTACGATTTTCCCACGCTAAACTGATGGAAGCGCTTTGTCTCACAAACAAAAGTAAATGACTTATTCCAGATTTGCTGTATGAACGGCATTTATTCAGATTTGGAATAACTAGAAGATCTTACTAACTTTTGGACTAACTTCAAAGGTGCCGTAAACACACCTCGGAGCGTGTTTAGCTTGACTAACTTTTGGAATAGTGTTGTTGAACAAAGGTGCATGGTGGGTGATAAATGGGCGTGTTATTTTATCCATCGTCAGAAAAACTGTATCATGCTATAATTAGTGTGTTCTCATTAATCATCTTTGATTCGGTTCGACTAGAGTCTGTGGGAACGGGTATTGGAATAGAAAACTACTCGAAAAAGAATAGCGCTATTCCAGTTTTTTAGCAATCGTGAGAAATTTTGCTATTCCAATTGGAATAACATTGGATACATGTTAGTCATGCTTTTGTGCGAACAGGACCTATAGCTTTGGCCTTTAATTTATAGACGCAAGTAACCAAGGTGACCAGTTTAGGTCATAATCAGAGATGCTAATGACTTGCATTTTTATTACATTATGCAACACTATGCTCCTTCTGCATTAGTAAAACTGAACTTTTCGAATCAAATAAAATTAGATATGAAGCCTGTATTTTGCTTGCATAACTAGTGAACTTCAGTGGTGATTAGTAGATTGATGGCTGTAGCGGTTGTCAGTTGATTCGGAAATGTGCTTTTTGTGATAGGAAGCAACCTTTTTCTGCGTATTGCAGGTTTAGCTATTTACGTCCAAAAATTGCAATTTCTACGGGTTTGTGGACTTGCACTTTAGCGGAAGAGTCCTATGAAATGAGGTCTGCCGTTGCATCTGTCCGTCCGTCCACCAATGCATTTTTTCGGATAATCGCTCAATGGATTTTTCTGAATTTCGGTATTAAAGGAAAACTCTGACCCAAAGCTAAGTGACCCTATGTCAAATTAAACAGCGATTCTATGATCAATAATAAGTTCTATTTCTGATAACACACGCTCGTTCGCACGAAATCTGAAAGGTTATCATTTCACTCTCAGCCAGCCAGCCTGAACTTCGGCAGCCATTACTGGCTTCTTCTTGCTCTTTCCCGCCACAATTCAAACTGCCATCATAAAAGCGTATGAGAACTTCAATAAATCTTATGTGTTTGATATCAATAGTTTACCTGGTTTGCATGGAAGTGCATGAACCGCTTACCGCCAATCTCAGCTGCTCATCATGCAGCTAAGTGCACGGTTGCCGGTGGGCGTCTTGTCGGGCTTCTTGTGATATATTATTGTAAAATGTTATTTCTTGTCACATTGATTAGAGACTTAAGTTTGGAGTTGATACAGTAGTCGGAATTTGCATGACCATGTTTATCAGCCGAGAGCAACTTGTTTTGGGGTCGGAGTTTTCCTTTAAGTGTGACAATCTGTAAGCATAGATAAGTGATGGAGCCGGAATTTAAGAAGAAACTATTCTTCAGCCAGCAGGTGGCAATTTATGCCCAAACATGGCCATTTTTAGAGTTTTTTCTGAATATTTCAAGTTCCATTCATAGCTTTCTTGTAATTTTTGGTGTGAAACTTTACGAGCAATGGTACATTATAGTACGGAGTTGAGTTTTGAATGTTAGTGTCCTTGGAGAGTTGCTTAGGGAGACCGTTAGGGTAAAGCACCCTTTATGTCCTTGAATACAGGCGAATTTGGGCACACTTGAACCTATCGTTGAGATTTCAGAAGAAATCGAAGAAAATTTTACAGCGCAACTTTTGAGAGGGATGCTGACGCCGTCAAAACTTTGGCTAAGCCCTTCTTTGACGTCAAAACTTGACTAAAAAATGCTAGTGCAGAAAAACACCAATATTTTCAAAACGGTAATTGTTTTGGGGCTATGGGTCAGTCTGGTGATAGGCAATAAAATTTCACTTGAAAAAAATGGAGTTTGGTCGTAATGGATCCGACACCCATCCGACGTCGGCTCAAAGTCAAAACAACATTTTTTCGATTTTTGACATTTCGAATTGGCTTTCTGACGTCGGTTCCGGAATTGTCAAAGCTAGCTTTGGGGATGGGTGGAGAATTCATCGGGCTTCATTTCAAAATTGGTTTGACGCTTTGCCCATCAGTATTTTTGACGTCATGACATCCAATATGCTCTCAGATACTGTTTCTAGGGGTCCTTCTTGGCACCTTCGACGTCTTTTTTGACGTCATTGCCATCATTTGACGGGTCTGATTTTTGGCTCCTCTTGAGAACTCTGTGAGTACTATCTAATGGTGCTAAGTTTGTATTTAGCCCATGATATGGTTTTGAGATATTTACGGTCAAAGGTGAAAAAGTGGCAAAAATGGCAAAAATTGAAATAGTTAGACTCTTGGTGGTTTTTTTTATCACATTTTTATGAATTCCTGACATGAAGTGCTGAAGCTTGGCCACATAATAGAAGTACTTTAATTGTGATCAATGTGTGTCCTCATTAGGGGTCAAAAAAGGTCAATTTTAGGCCTAAAGAAAGGCACTTTTTCAGCTTTTTAGTGGAGTTGCTTCAAAACCCGTGAAACTTGCTAAATCTAGATCTTGGCAATATTTCCTTGCCATGTCCATCGTTAGAACTCGCCATTTTGGTAACATTTTTGCTCCACAGCCTCAAAAGTAGGGTCTTGGAGAAAAAGTGACCCCTTTTTGATGTGACGTCATCAGAACCAACTACTTTTTTTAGATGGAGGGGAGGATGTTCTACTTTGGTGCCATAGTCAGGGGTTATTTTAGCCGCATGTTGCTGTCGACTATCGAACGCAACAGGCTGCCCCTCGAGGATGAAAACAATTAGATCCTTCGAAAAACATGAAAAAAGCTGCCCTTTTTCTGGAAATCGAACTCATGCCCTGCCCTTCTAGAATATGCCATGATAGTTGTACTAATGTCAGACTTGATTTACACAGAAAATTTAATTTGTGAAAATCATGTACAAAAATACGCAAAAATCAGCCATTTTTGGCCATACTCCAACTTTGACATCACCTTTCTCGAAAAAAAACCGGCAGAATTTTTATAAAATCTTTTCGGCGACTGAACATTTTGTATGCTACGTGTATACAAAGTTTAATCAAGATTGATCTTTTCTAATGTTCCCGTTTGCGGCGTCAAAATCACCTCCGATTTTCAAATTTTTGAACATTTTGACCATTTTTTGACGTTTTAGTACCAACATCGGCAAGTTTATATTAAAAATTTGAAGAGTGTTTTTTTTTCATTTTTTCGGTCTGAAATTGTTCCTAAAGGCATGAAAGGCCATGTTGTGATGCACATAACGGCTCATTCATGCCGTATTTCTCCGATTTTGCAAACACAGATTTTGACCAATTTTCTGACACACCTGCTCTCGACAGATGTCCAGTATCTCGGAAACCATGAAATTTCGCCAAAAAAGTTTCTTATATAATTATTACTACAAGTGCAGATATTCGCATACTGAGAGAGTAACAGTGGGACAATGAAAGAGAGCAGCGGTCATGGTGACAACCTACTCTCTATAAGTTTAAGTAGTTATGATTAAAGCATTTTCTACAGTGTTATCAGGTATATTGACCTGCACGTGCCCCTGTGGAAATGTTTTGACTATTTGGGGCCGCTTTTGTTAAAACTTGCTCAGAAGCAAATTTGGTTTGTTTGCTACCAACTTGGCAAGTTTGATTAAGATTGATCATTTTTAAAGCTGTTTTTTGACTCCGACAATGACCTATACCTTTCCCATGTTTTTAACGACATTTTTGCCGCTTTTGACGTCATGTGACATCACGACACCGACTTGTTGGGAAAATATTTCTCAAGTTTCAGAAACAAAACAAAAGGTTCTAACAGGCAATAGCTAATGGTGTTCCATTACTCTAGTAGTTTGATATTTACAGCCCCTCAAACGTGCAGCATTTTGAAAATACCCCTTTTTTTGCAAGATATCTCAGTTTCTGAACGAGTACTTGGCACTTCGTATTTTGCGTATTTAGGACTGAGGTGGTTCTTTCATTATCTTTTTCGATTATAGTACGATTCTTCTAAGTTGGACTGCTTTTAGGTATTATTACTGAAAAAAGCGAGCTGTATTGAAATTGATTTGAAAAGAAATTGGAGGTATATGCGGTTAATCTGTGTGACGAGCACTGAGTTAGTTGCATTCTGATCCCAGGCAATGTCAGTAGCTATCAAATCACTAAGATTTGCCAAAGAAAGGAGTGACAATACTGGGAAGGTCGTAAAATCAAAGTTGTAGTGCATGTTTTACACTGGGCTGATTGACCAGAAAAATAAGACATAAAGGCTTCCGTACAAAACCCTATCGCATTTAACCCAAGTGAAAACTAGCCTCAAAGATTGCGTGAAGGATATGCTATTAAAAACATTATGTTAAGTACCCTTAGGTCTAAGTTAATGATGTAGTTGCAGTTAAGATGCACGCAGACAGTCACCATTATAACTAAAAATATAAAGGAAAAATTTAAATGGAGTCCAACTGGCACTCGAACATAGACGAATCGTACTATAGGAATAGAAATTTCTTTCGGAATAGTTTACTTTCGCTCAAATTTTGTCTCTGTTTGACCAGTTGCGGTGCATCATAAATAGATGATATGAAAATCTGCTTTTCTGCCCCAGATGCTATGAAAAATGGATATGACCTTCACTTTTCTGTGCAACACCATCATACCACTTTCTACATCCCAGTATTCTCAATTCAAACTTGAAACACAAAGTTCTAGCCGAAAAACATGATGCAATAGGCAATTGATGCTCTGTTTTCAATCTACAGGCCTACAAGAACGCATTTCCCCTACAAAAAGGAAAATGCAGCGACCTATAAAGCAATTCTCCGAGGACACTAGCATTAAAAACTCAACTCTGGGACCTTGCGACTCTCCAGCACTGGCCTCTGGCCAGCAAGTGAGCCGGCGAAAGCCGTGATATGCATCATGTGTCATATGTGACCAAACTTTTGTTTGACTTGGGCCTGATCTTTTCAGAAAAAGGCCATTTTCAGGTTTTTTTGAAAATATTTCAAGATCCATTCTTTACTGTTTATGTAATATTTAGTGTGAAACTTAAGAGCATTAGTATTTTTTGTGAGTATCATGTGTCATATCTGAGACAACTCTTTTTTGAAAGTATTTCTTGATCCAGTCTTTACTTTTTTGCAATTTTTGTTTGAAATTTAATAGCATTTGTACATATGTATGTATGTGATGGGACATTGTGACTTCCGAGAAAACTGTTGGTATCCTTGGGTGTGCTTTTTTTTAGTCAGAAATGGCCCCTTCAAGGTATTTTGAAAGTATTTCTTGATCCGCTCATTGCTTTTTTGCATTGTTTTTGTGGGAAAGTTAGTAGCTTGTAGTTACCGTAATTATCTGGAAGACCGCCCCTGGCGTAAATGAGCGCCCCAGCTTAAGTCTGCGCCCCTCTCAAACCAGGAAAGGGGCGCTCATTTGGAAATTTGTAGTGTATGATGTACGTAGGCGCTCACTCAGATAGTTTGTAACAGTGATGTATAAGAGAAGAATTACCTTCAGTTGGATATTCCTTTTTTCGCTTTTTATAACGAGGTCGTTGACAAACACATTCGGTAACTTCTAAAATGTTCACTATTATTAGTACCTACTTTGCATTTTTTTTTGTAATGAGTGCTCATTCAGATAACTGCGGTATGTTATGGACCATGTATGACTCCTGAGAAAATGCTTGTTTGGCTTGAGTATGGCACTTAATGTCCATTAATAGTTAATTTTATGTTGTTTTGGCATGAACCTTTGTGGAAACAGAAGTTATATGTGGTTGTCATTGGCCATCGGTTGTATGTAATTATTTTTGTTTATGGTGTGAAACAATGATTTATAATTGAAATTTGAAAGAGTCCACTAAGTCAGTGACCTGTTTTAATAGTACTTAAGGATACTGTTAACCCTCAGAAAACATTTCTGCCATTTGAACTCAGTGGCACATTACAGCTAACCAGTGAATTTTTCAAAATTTGTTTCTTGTGTATGTTTTTCTGAGACCAGGTGGCGAGCTTTTGAAAGAGCGAAAAGTAAGACGCGACCTGCATACCACCTGCTACAAAGCAGTAAACAAAACTGGGAAAGACTGATAATTTTAACTTTCTACAAGCTCTAAGTCCCCCCCAGTTATGTTTTTCTGGACAAAAGGTACATGGTTCGAAGGCCATAGGAGGGCCTACAAAACGGTGTCGGACGTTTTCTTCATAATTGCCTAGATCAAAAGTTATAAGCGATTTAAGATGAAATTTTCAAAACTCCCAAAAAAATGTTTGGAATTTCAGGAATGTAGGCCCATAGCTCAAGAACGAAAGAAAATCTCGAAAATTGCCGACACCGTTTTGAAGCTACATCTTCGACAGTTCGTATGAGATAGGTGCTGTGAGAAAATATTAAACATGGGGGGACATAGAGCTCTGCGAAGAAGCATGGTTAGTTTTCCAATTGTTTTTTTGTTTGAGCAGGTGGCTATATTAGTCTGAAATCATAGGAAATGAACCAGGTGTAATGGTTATCTATTTATCTCTATGTGATGTCATAGAGCCGTGTCTGAAGTGAATAACAGGCTCAAGAAAAAAATACTCTCCGAGGGTTAACAGTATCCTTAAGGATACTGGAATAAGGATACTGGAAGGGTTTATTCGATCAGAAAATCGTAACTTGCAAATTTTACATTTGATATAAACAAAATCACGCTCTAACAAATAGAGCAAGTTCCATTCCAAAAGATCACACCGTTCAGTTGCAATTCCCTTTCAAAGATCGGCTATCGTACGACCTATTGTGCTTCCGAACAATATCGTGGGAAAGAGGAGGAATCAATCTGCAAAACCGTGTCTCAAAATTTGAAGTTTTTTTCTGGTTTAGATGCTACACGCTGTTAAAGTTAATTTGCATCTGGCTTCATCAGTGCAAATGAAAAACTATGATCTTAATGTATCATATTTTGACAACGAAACTAGATATGAAAAATTTGAGACACGGTTTAGTAGTCCCATGTATACTGAATCTGGTGAAATAATCATTTGCTGGGAATCAAGGGTCGGCGAATTAAAGTCAAAAAATAAGAAAATTGGTTATCGAATGAAATCACATGATACAGAAGGACAAAGGAAATCTAAAATTTACATTTCTTTTACCTAATAGATGAAATAATATCTAGACTTTCACACGAGTCGCTGAAAACTGTTTGATCTATTAGTGATTTGGCCATTTTGAGCAATTAGAGACAGGCATTCCGAAACCCTTCCAGTATCCTTAAGGATCTAAGGAGGTTTAGAGGCCTAACTCCGAAGCCCAAGCTCACAATATGGGAGGATTTTGTTCCAGAAAACTTCTCACGTAAGAGTGCTGGCTTTACTCCCTGTGTTTTGCTACTAAAACCGTCTGTGGAATAGATGCATTATACTTCATTTGAGATGTACCTATATTTCTTTGAATTTAACCTGTGTGCCTTTTGGATAACTCTCATTCAAAATGCAGAAATGCAGAAAAGATTGTGAAAACTGATTACAAGCAAAAGTCGACCGCACAGAGCAAAATGTAACAGGTGCTAGCTCCATTCCTCTCAAAACAAAGAGCTCATTGGAGTATTGTTACTAGTCAGCCCTTGTCAGGATTCTTATCCTTGTGCGCACAGGGCCATAGCAAATATCATGCACTATTCTTATGCATAGATTCTAACACGCAACTGTCTGCATGGAATATGCGCCGGGCCACCCTAATGATGCACAACTGCAAAGCGGTTTATATATTCCTCACGGGACACTTTGATGCCCAGCTGCAACAAAAGAAAACTAGATGCCAATATATGCAAGAACAAAATCATTACACTCTTTGTGTGCTGTTGCATGTCTATAGCTGTGCCTATAGCGTTCTTGTGCACGTTAAATGCACGCAACTCGTTGCATGTAACTGTCTGCAGAACAAACAAGGTTCATGGAGACCCAGCTTTAGAGTTTCTGTGAATTACTTCAAAAACACTCTATAAGCATTTGTTGCATGTTAGAAAATTGTTTCTCATGTCATGTTAGTTTCTATAGTTGACAAAGTGTGATCAAGAGCATTATCCCGTTCTGATAATTCTGCCACTTTGCGTCTCTAATAATGGTCGGAACTGTCATGGGAAAGAAACTGTTTGGTGGCAATCCTCAGATTCCGTTGACTTGTTTTAGAGGCTCTTAAGCATGTCCTCGCATTCCCATTTAGAAAGGGATGTACAAATAGTGTTACTGAAGGGGATAGTTGTGAATTTAGAGTAGTGGTGTATAGGCGTCTATTTTGCTAATTGCAATACTTCTAATATTTTTATGTGGGGTTCTTTTGCTGGCTGATGAACATGGATGCAATTTCACATTTGTATCTACTTCCATTGCTGGTTTATTGCATGTAGCATTTTTACCATCATTTGTCGTTGCCATTTAACTAAAAATACACTACTTTCATGAACTAGCTCATTTGGACACGGCTCTTCTCCTACTGATGAGTAAGATTAGACCATTGACTTGGTGGATGCCCTGCTATTCTACATGGGCGTTTTCATAAGTGTTAAACACATTGGGGGGGGGGGGGGGGGGATTGTTAGGTACCAGAAAATAAATAAGTTCAATACTTCATAAATTTGTCTAGTGGGTTTCATAAGGGTTGACCAGGAGTCAAATTGATTGGGGAACGATCAATTCAAAAATTTTGCATGAAGTTGGTTGTTTCTCCGGGCTGATGGCACTTACATCTGGAGTGGTTCATATTCAGAATGCTCTCATATACATGATAGCACTTGAGCAGTAAACCCCCCAAAGAATTTGGAACCAATTCTGTCAGAGACGGTCCTTTTGACCTTGGATGAGATTGTTGATCAAAATTTTGCATTCATCCTATGTAGTACAGACATCAACTTGACATAAATTTTGTGCTTTAGTGTTCTTTGCTGAGCGTGGAAAACATTTTTGGTTTGTTAAACTTGATGTAATCAGGCTTTGAAAGGAGAGGAGAGCGATCACTCTCACTCGCCTCTGCACCCTCCTAAAATGTTTGAGGAGAGCTGTTATCACTCGCCTAGAATCCGCATCAAAGCCTTGCTCCTGCAATTATTTTGTGTATTATCACTCGCCTGGATTTATCCAGAGAAGAGCTATACCACTCTCCTGTCAAATATTTCATTTCAAAGTCTGTGTAATACTGTTTGCATTTGTTTTTTTGCAGTTTAAAGCACATGGTACAGAGTGCAGAAGTGCGTCAGAAAATTGTGATGTGCCTGAGTATTGCACAGGACAGTCTGGTGCGGTAAGAGGTTGTCTATTTTTGATCCTTGTTTTGGAGAAAAGTTCCAGTAAGGAGGACAAATTCGTCTGTCATGTATTTCTTTAAGAATGTGTGAGTGTCTTTTCACTGCTTGGCTATCAATGTTATAAACCTGGATTATTATTGACTCTTTGTTTTTTTTTATTGCCTTCAGTGCCCAGTTGATGCTACTATTCCAGATGGTACTCCTTGTGATGATCATCCTACTGTAAGCTATTACTTGCGCGGCTATTTGCTGTATGCTTTTTATGTAGCTAAGTATCGATGTTTTGGTTATTAGGAGATTTTGCTAAAGTGGCAACTAAATTGCACTCTTGTTAATTTAGGGAATTATATGGTTCTCTGGCTTATGTGATATTCTCCGCTTCTGGTTCTGTGTTATCGTTATTATTTCCTGTAATTTTTTTAAATTAATTTTTCGCATCCATTGCAATCAATCATTAAATTGAGCTGGGTTGCTAGCAAAATTGACTTTTAGTGAAGTTTTACCTTGAACATCAGGTTGCTAGTTACTGGTCATCTTAAGATAGGCAGTATGGCTTTTCTGTGCCGACAAGCCTCATGCTTACAGCTCTCTTAGGGGTCCTCCTGTAAAACAGTAAATGAAGTTAAATCAACTGATCACTGCACGAATAAAACAAAGCCGAACTTAATTTCTCCTAGTAGTAGGCATTTATAAAGAAATATGCATTTCGGTCTCACAAAAGCTCACGAAAGCTCTTCAGAAATGTGATGGTATTCTGTTAGAGCTAAGGTTATGTGCAAATTACTCTGGAAAGAATATTGTTTCGTTGCTGTTTAAATAAAGATAACAATTTTTTCTGCATGTTGCTGTCAGTGGTTATCATCCTGCCATTAGTTCTGAAATAGGATACCCGGATGTTATGAAGCCACGTTTCTACCAAGCTTTTGTATGACAATGCTGTGTTCTTTAAAAATGTTTCTAATTACGGATTTATGTGTCAAGACTCCTGTTCTGACGTTTTGTGAGGTGTGCTATCTGTTGAAACTTGTCTGTTTGAAGAAACTCATTAGGATCTCAAACTTAGTAACAGGACCATTTTTTAAATATCTAAAGGCAGAAATTTATCCAAGCACTAATTTACTGCCAATATCCGCTACTAAGCCCTGAAGTAAACCGGCCTGTTTACTAATTTGCAGGGAAAGATTAAATTTGGTATCAACATTTTGAAAGTTCCAATATTGGTGTGTGTTCGATTTTTAGGAATATCATGCGATGCTTGGATTGCTCATGTTAACCGCTGTACCCCACTTGGGAGGCTTACAGCTCCTCCAAGGGCCCCAGCTGCATAAGCTTGGCACACTGCACTTTGCTTGGCTCGAATTCCGCACTCAGTTTTCAAAAAACTCAGTCTTATGAGAAAAATGGTAGTAAATTAAAATTGTTTGGGTAAATCATTGGTAGATGCTACTGACTACTGGCTACTCTTTCTTTTCCTTGAGCTCTACAAGCCCATTTCTACACTACATGCCACTCAGTCCCTACTCAAATCCAAAAGGCCCAAGCCTGTGTCTCTAGAGTTGCAGAGAAGTGAAAACAGTGTGAGTTTCTAGCTTCTGGCACCTCAAGAAACAATTTAATGGAAGTTGACAAAATTACCCTGAACTTCACAAAAGAGGGTTGGCATTCAGGACAGGTCAGCATTTCTGAATACACCTGAATTCTTAGAGGCTAGTGTCTTTGAATTAAATATGTTTCTTTTTACAAAATTTTCTACATTAAACAGTGATGAAGAAAATTTTGGTTTACACTGAAAAATTTTTATGATCTTTCCGAAAACAGTGTTCCGAAACTTTATGTTCGTACTTTATAAACCTGTATCTTAAAATTGAAGATTTGAAATGCATGAGACTTTCTTATGTTCACAGCTCTTTCAAGGAAATGAAGATGCC